>JABUQX010014307.1:7500-30000 GCA_015478945.1 Trachelipus rathkii
TTTAATAAGTACGATGTCTCCTACTTTCACCCTATTTTTCCATGAGACTTGATAGAGGTCTTTTCCCATCTCTCTCAAACTTAATAAATACTCATTATACCACCGAGTCCGGAAGTCTTCGAATATTTCAGTAGATCGTTTAAGGGATTGGATTAGTTCTTCTCTTGAAGGGGAATCGGTAGGAATGGGCTCGTTTAATACGATACTTGAATTAGCTAACGGTTTTAAAAAACAGTTAGGAGTGAGAGGCACTATATCATTATCCGAAGAAGTATAGGTTAATGGCCTCGAATTGATAGCATTAGCAATGTCTGCCAATGCTGTTGTGAAATCGAAATATTCCAAATTTTTACGTCCAACAGTCTTATAGAGACAATTTTTAACAGTCCGAATTGACCTTTCCTACTTCCCATCCAAGGGCTGTATAGGGGAATGCGGATATGTTTAATGTGATTTTTACGCAAAAATTCGGAACCCACCTCTGATACAACAAACTGCTCGAGAGCATCCGCACCTTTATTAAAAGATCGGGCATTGTCGCTATATAAAAATTCAGGGACTCCAAACCTAGCCACAAAGCGTTGGAACGATTGAACGAATGCCCTAGCAGACATATCTGGGATAAGATCCAAATAGACACAACGAATATTGAGGCAGGTGTAAAGAAGAATATACATTTTTTGAGGTTGGGTGGACCCTTTAATTTTAATGAAAAAATGTTTAGTAAAATCCACTCCAACATTTGAGAAAGGACGATAGAAATTGACTTGCGCTTTTGTGAAATTAGTAAACTTTGGATAAGAATAAGAAAAGCTGTTGAACTTTGTACAAGTCACACATTCCGATAAAACTCTTCTTATTGTATGACGAGCTGAAGTTATCCAGTAGCCCTTTAAACGAATGAAGGTCAAAGTTGCTTGAATGCCGAGATGTTTACAAGAAACATGTGCATCTCTGACAATCAGGGTGGTAAGATGATGGGACTTGCCAAGGACTACCGGATTGACTATCTCGAAACTATAGTAGTTAGTGCGAGACAACCGTCCTTTACTTCTTATAAGACCCAAATCGTCCAAAAAGAAGTTCAGGCGAGAAACTAAATCAGGTGGTTTTGAAGAAGTTGATCCCGATTGAATCTCTCTCAAAAAACGAAGTTCGACAGGAAAACTTTCTTGTTGCATAATCTTGAGCAAGAAAAGTCGAGCTTTCCTATCATTTTCAATAGGATCGATAGAAGATGTGTCGAATTTGTCCAGCACATACTCTTAACAAAGTTGAAAGGGAAGAATACTTGGTCATGTCAATAATAGGAGGAGGTGGGGCTTGAATGACTGTGAAGGTAGTTGAAAGCCCTTCCTGTACACTCCTTGTTTGCTGATAACTAGGCCAATACACTTGGTCGTGTTTAAGCCAAGCTGGTCCATTCTTCCATAGTTCGAGCTTCTTCATGAATTCGCGACAGGACAAACCACGAGTTATAAGGTCTGCAGGATTTTCATCTGTTTTGACGTAGTTAAATGAGATCGGTATTAAATTATCGTTTCTCATAGATGAAACCATACTCTTAATGTCCTGTATACGATTCCGAACGAAAATTTGTTTTGTCCTGCTACCTCCTCCAGCTACCCATGCAAGAACGATTTGGGAGTCAGAGAAGACGTTGACCTTACTAAATTCAACCTCTTGTAGGCTAGTCACGATCTGCGGAAGGCATTTAAGCGCCAGAAAGATGGATAAAAGCTCTAAACAAGGAAGGGTTTTTCCCTTGAGAGGAGCTACTTTAGATTTGGCCCACATTAACGAAGGACCTTGTTCTGGGGAGGTGATGTAAGCCGCAAATCCATAGCTCTTTGAACTAGCATCGCAAAAGATGTTAAGGGTTGCATTAGTCGATGAGGTATCAAAACAAAAACGATTGAACGATAAACTCTTAAGAGAGTCAAGATCGGCCCTTAATTTTTCCCAATCCTCCTTTATTTCAAGATCGATAGGGTCATCCCAACTCATTTGTTTTTCCCATATACGTCTCATCAAAAGTCGACCTCTCAATGTGACAGGAAGAAACAATGCAAGAGGATCAAAGATTTTATTAACTTGAGAGAGCAGATCTCTTTTTGAACTGACTGATGATAACTCAAAGTCTGCGAGTCTCAGGGTGTCATTACCAGGATGGTAAAGGTAACCTAGAACTTTTTCCTCTTCGCAGTTATGGGAAGAAAACATGTTATCCTGTTTTATTTGAGCCTTAAGATCTGAATGGTTAGTGTTCCAAGAACACAAGTTGAATCCTCCTTCCTTCATTCTTTGAACTGATGTGTGGTGTAAATGTTTCTCAGTACTTCTGGGGACGAGTGAGTGTAAATAAAATTATCTACATAAAGATTATTTATCAGAAGACGAGAGACTAAATCATAAGGATAGTTATTCTGAATGTGGTGTCTAATAACAGCTCCCAAAATGTAGGGAGAAACAGCAAGTCCGAATATGATGGTTGCGTACCGATAAGTAACAAGCCTGCCATCTTCTTCCCAGAAGAAACAAAACTTGTTACGGTCACTTTCTTGCTTGAGATAGATTTGTAAGAAAGCTTTAGAAATGTCCGCAACAACCACATATTTATTGGTTCTAAAAGCTAAAAGAAGACGAAGAAGGGGAACCAACAAATCTATACCTGGATAACAGGCTTGATTAAGGGAAGGAGCTCCTTTTGTACGAAGACTGCAATTGAATACAGGTCTTATCTTAGTTGATACCTGATCAGCCATTCTTATGACAGGCCTGTGGGGAACCCATACATATTTATGGAAGTCCTTCGGAGATACTTTGATGATTTCAATTATGCCGTTTTTCAGCTGCTCTTTAAAGACATCACTGTATGCTTTGTCGAGTCCCTGATTGTTGAGACGATTCTTGACTCGTTTTAGTGTACTTAAAGCAACATTATAGTTGGATGGAACTTGATGCAGCAAATCCTGAATCCAAGGGATTTCGATGTGGTACTTTCCATCGATAAATTGAATGGAGTTGTGGAATTTAGTTATAAATTCTTTGTCGGTAGTACCATAATCTTTTTCTTCCTGAATTCCCATGGACTCCAGACTGTACAGATGCTCCAGACCAAGTTCAGTATCCTTTTGATTCGAGGAAAGATCGATGACATCAGGGTAGGAAGGATGGGGATCTAGGATTGAGTTTACGAGGGTTTGAGGAGCGTTGACAAATTGGTAGGGCAATGAAGAGACAGACATTGTTAGTCATGAATCTTCCTCATCATGTTCTCGTGATGAGTTAACAGACTGCTTTCTGTACAGAAAGTCTTTTTGATGTGGAAGTAGAAAAGAATCCACAGGACCGAAAGGAACTAAACCGAAACAAGTTGAAATAGCACTTCCTTCCAAACATTCTACCATTTGGAAGTGCCTCATATGACAAAGAGTGTCAGTGCCAAGCAAAAGGTCGATGTTATTCACAGAGTCCCCATAAGGACCTACAAATGAGTTATCAGCTACTTTGTATTTTGACGAAATTCTACAAATAGCAGATGCCAGTCCATTAACAGTAAAACCCACATCTAAAGAAGGGTCTACAAGAACAGGAATTGATATAAATGAATCACAACAACAGTTGAGGTCCAAATTAGCCAAATAAGAGGAACGAACCTGCTCTCCGATGAAGGTTTTGATGGGATTGTCAATCTTGGGTAATTGCTCACAATTGATGTCGAATTTATTGAGCAATCTTGGACTAGCATAGGTTCTCTGTGAACCTAAGTCGATCAATGAACGAACAGGCACAGACTTATTCTTGTGTCTTACTGTGATGGTGATGGTAGGTAAGATTTGGGAGGCAGATGACTGTCCGGTATTGATACACAAGTGGTTGCTAATACCAGAATTACTTTCTTCATCGGCATCTTTTCGATTGTTGTTCCGATGTTGAGTATGAATTTCAGATGGACAAAGAGCTGTGAGATGCTTTCTACTCTTGCAATTTAAGCAAGGGTACTTAAGGTTGAGTGTTTTTGCTGGACACATATCCACCATATGTTTCAAGCTGGAACAGTTGCTGCACAGCTTAAGCACGACACATCTGTCCCTTTTGGCCTTAGGAGATTCATAAACTGTGCATTCTGAAAGGAAATGCTTCCCACTGCACAACTTACATTTAATTTCAGACGATGCTTGAATATTTGACGAAGATGGAGATGATGTCTTTTTATTTACACTATCACCTTTAGATGTATTGAAAGTATGACTCTGTTCAGATGGTACAGAAGGAAACTTTTTCCCATTTCTGTTTCTCCTTTTTGAATCAAAAGAAAGACGAGAAGAACCAGAAGAGGGAGATTGAGTGTAAGATTTTGGAGTTCGAAATCTTTCCATATTATGAATGATTTGATTGTGTTCTTTGAATATGAGGTTGATGGAAGGATATTGTTCCTTCGTAGACAGCTTCAACTCTCTCAAAAACGAAATAGGAAGCTTATCAACCACGATATGACTTATTAACTTGCAACCGGATGAATCCTCTTGAAAAAAGTCAACTCCAAGTTCCTTAAGTTCCTTCAAGTTAGCTCGAACCTTTAAAATGAAAGACCGGACAGGTTCCAACTGTCTTCCGTCAAGAGGCGGAGCTGAATCTAACTCATGTAAAATAGAGTCGATAATGAATGCTTTATCTAGATAATGTTCCTTTAAGATGGTTAAGGCAACATCATAATTGTCATCCGTGCCTGACAAGAACTCAATGTCCTTCAGAGCATATCCCTTCAAATGTGATTTTAAATATTGAAGTTTGATGGCCTTTGAGATGTCTCTTCTCTCTCCATATACGTTATTGAAAGATTGGAGAAAAGAGCGGAAAGAATGCTTGTCTTTATCTCCCGAGAAATCTCCACACTTTAAGGCAGGAATCTTTAAGCTAGAAGGATAATGACAGCAATTCTCCTTTGAGTTTGACTTCTCTGAAGGGGCACTAGACGACTTTCTTGAATCTGAGTTATAACCATACTTTCTTTTAACAAGTGAAGCGCTTTAGCCATCTTAATATGGTAGTATCAGTGGTGTAAGTTTTCGTCAAGTATGGTTGGTCATTTCGTTATTCAGCCCCCATATTAAGTTTTTCAATTGATGGTGTCTTGAGTTTTAATTTCACTCATGACTGTTGTCACCTTTTCAAATACAGTTTTTACAACAACTGGATCGTAAAAGGTGGGAGAGTCCTCATCACCTTCCTCTTCTATAGGAAAGTGTTTACAACAGAGAGTAAGTTTTCTTCTTAAGTGTCCCCTTTTTAACCTAAGAGGACCCAAGTCTTTAAGAAGACTTGACTTGAGGCTAGATATTTCCTCTCCTGAAAGATCTGTAGGCATTAGGTCTTGAAAATCAGCAGCCTCTTTCAGATCTAAGTCTTGAATGATGTCCATATTGATAGTAGAAAGAACAAATCGAGAATGAATGGAACGAAATGAGAATAATACATAGTGCGCAGTAAATATGTCAAAAAATAACTACTGCGCATATACTATAAGTCAAAAAAACAACACTGTGCAGATCTATGTCGAAAAAACAACCATGGCGCATATACTTATGTCTTGTCGAAAATCAACTACTGCCGCATAGACTATATCGAAGAAACAACCACTGCGCATTACTATGTCGAAAAAAACACTGCGCATAAACTATGTTGGATAACAACTACTGCGCATAGACTATATTGAAAAATAACCACTGCGCATATACTATGTCGAAAACAACCACTGCGCATAAACTATGTCGGATTACAACTACTGCGCATAGATAATGTCGAAAAACAATCACCGCGCATAGGCTATGTCGAAAAACAATCACCGCGCACAGACTATGTCGCAAAACAATCAACGCGCAATAGGCTATGTCGAAAAACAAACCTGGCACAAGACTGGTGTCAGAAAACATCACTGCGCATTAGGCTATGGTCGAAAACAACACTGGGGGGGGGCACGACTAATGTCAGAACAACAATAACTTCGGCAATAGAAAATATGTCGAAAAACAAATGGCGCATAGACTATGTCGGAAAACAATCACAGGGCATAGGCTATGTCGTAAAACAAACACTGCACATTAGACTATGTCTAAAATATAACCGCGCATAGACTATAAATGTCGAAACATAAACAACGGCATAGGCCTATTCAAAAAACAAACACTGAGCACATAAATATGTCGAAATAACACTGCGCATAGCTATGTCGAAAAAACAATCACCGCGCACAGCTATGTGCAAAACACACTAACGCGCATAGCTATGTCGAAAACCACATGGCCAAGACTGTGTCCCAGAAACAATCTCTCGCAATTAGGATATGTCGAAAACAAACTGCGCATAGGACTATTCGAAACATCACCGCGCATAGCCTATGTTCGAAAAACAATGGTCTAATTCGAAAATCTGCGCATAGATATGTCGAAAATAAACCTGCGCATAGACTATGTCGAAAAACAAACACTGCGCATAGGTTATGTCGAAAAATAAACCCTGGGCATAGACTATGTCGAAAAATAAACACCGCGCATAGACTATGTAAAAAAATAAACACTGCGCATAGACTATGTCGGAAAACAAAAACTGCACATAGACTATGTCGGAAAACGAACACTGCGCATACAAAATGTCGAATGTATAAGAAAAATATCGAATGCGCACTGTCTATGTCGAAATTATTTTAAAGTCTTAAATTGTAATAAACACGTGACTTTATACGGCCTTCAAATTAAAAAAAATGTTAAGACACCTTTATCAAAAAATCAACAAAAAAAACAAAAAAATTTACTAGTAAATCTTTCAATCAATTATTATATATAATTGATACGCCCAACATATGGAAATAAATCGCGCTTGAATATGCCTGTCTAGTCTCAAACTCGATGCAAGAAAAAACTTTAAGTTTGCCTTTCATAAGGTTTACACAAATTTGAACAAATTTACAAAAAATTGATTCTTATGAAATATTGAAAAACTTCAAAAATTAACTAGCAATTTCAAAAATTGCAAACATTAACTAACAATTTCAAAAATTATTAAAATTGTATCTATGCGAGTAGAAATTTTACAGATACAACCTTAATACCATCGTAGTTATTATATTTGAATTAAGAATAGTAAATTTACGAGTTAAACTGAATTAATAAATGTTATGTGTTTTAATGCATAAATATAATAAATGGAATTATCCACCTATGGTGAAAGGAATATAAACAACTTACTTGTTGAAAAACTGAAACTTCTTATCCTAGTCCTGATTTCGGATTTGAAATTGTTAGTTTCAACGCCGGTGCTATTAGTGTTAGTTTCACCGGCTTCTTAGCATAGGTAGAAATAATTCCTAACAATACGCATTGTCATAAACGTATTTTCAATAATAAAGTTGAATTGAATATTAAGCGTTAAATATTGAAGAAAAAAAGCGTTACTATGCACTTAATAAAGTTACACAAAAATCACATTATATAAGGCCTTAGTGATTATAAGTTTTAACACTTTTTTAAACGTTAACACTTAATGCAAATATATGAAGGGAGTTTTATATAAAAGCATCCACTTCTTTCGAACGACTTAACGATAAACAAAATTTGACCTTTAATTTTCAGGACGAGTTCGATTAGCGACTTAACAGCACGAGGTTCCAAACGAAAAAGCTTTGATTTTGAATAATGATTCCAGCATATCAACTCCAGCTATTTAAGTTCCTCAAAAGTGTTTCGGTTTCATGATTCCAATATTTACAATTTAAAACACATAACATCTTTTAAGGATAAATATAGATTTGGCAAAGAGTTAATAATTGAAATGCATACGAATTTGAGACCAAAAGCATATTGAAACGCAAACTTTCATTACGAAATATTTTAAGCTCTTGATTCGCATTCCAATTTTAATAATATATATATATATATATATATATATATATATATATATATATATATATATATATATATATATATATATATATATATATATATATATATATATATATATTCAATATATATATATAATATATATATATATATATATATACTATATTATAAATATATATATGTTTCAAATTTTGTATTTCTGAATCTTTATATATATATATATATATATATTATATATATATATATGACTATATATATATATATTATATATAGTATATATATATATATATATATTATATATATATAATATACATTATATATATAAACTATCTATAACTATATATCATATGATGTATTTATATATTAATATTTTATATTTTTTTATTTATCATTATATTTACATTTTGTATATACACATTAAAAAATTTTTATATATATATATTATCGGTACATATTATATATATATATATATATATATATTATATATCTATAAATATACTAATATATATTATATTTATATATATATATATATATATATATATATATAATTTCTATATATATAGTTATATTATATATATAATATATATATATATTATATATATATATTATATATATATATATATATATATATATTATAATATATTATATATATAATATTATATATATATATATATATATAGATATATTATATATATTTAATTATATATATATTATATTTATATATATATATTATATTATATATACATATTATATATATACTATATATTTTATATATATATATATATATATATATATATATATATATATATATATATGATATATATATATATAATATATATTGTATATTTTATTATATATATATATATATATATATATTATACTATGAATTGCATAAAAATCAAATTTTATCTATAACTTTTAATTATATACATCAATATATATATATTATATATATAATATATATATATATATATATATATATATATATATATTATATATAGTTATATATATATATATATATATATATTATTATATACTATAGATATAAACTATTATACATATATATATATATATATATAATAATAATATATTGAAATTGATTTTGATCTGATGATGCAAAAATATATATCAATGTTTCACTTTTTCAAAAAAAAAAAAAAAAAAGATTTTTTGAAAAAGTGAAATATTGATATATTCTTTATATTCTTTTTTCTACTTACCCGATCAACATCAAATTTTCAGGGTTTGTAAAATCTGGAGAAGTACATCTTTTTTACTTCAATATTTTTTTTGTACACTCAACAAAATTTTATTTAAAAATTTATAAAATATTTTTTTGGGGAAAATTTGTTCCAAGAACAAATCCAAAACTACTGTAGATATAAAGAAATTATCTAAATATAAAATGTGTATATTTTGAGACTACATATGCTCTGAAAATCTTATCCTGATCGCATGAGCAGAAAAAAATATTATCTCAATTTTTCCTATTATAAACCAATAAAAGTGGGTTGTGAATTTCGGCATTACCGAGCATAAATTTCAAAAAATTAAAAAACTAATTCGTGACTCTTGTAGGTAATGGACCCATCTACGTATATTTTAAGTTTGAAGTCATTTCGGAAAAAAATTCAGAAGTTGGGGCGAAAAATATCAAAAACAAATTTTGAAAAAATTAAAATTCCGAAAAAATGACTACAGACGCAGAAAAAAACACACGAAAACTACATTTTAAAGGTCAGAAAAAGCTCCAGTTTAATTTTTTTTCATCAAAAATGTCAAAAAATTAAGAAGAATTTTATGTCCTTTTTTTTTAAGTGGGGGCTAAAATGGGATGCTACTTGCTCCAATATTGGATCGGGAACTTATTTTTAAGAATTTTATCAAAATATTTCGCCCAAAGAATGAACATTACGATGTGCTTCAACCTTATGCAATATTTGAGATTCTCATAAAAAGTTTCTGTAAATTTTACTTATGTACCTAAGTTACAATACAATGACAATTAGGTAACTTACAGTATACTAGTGATTAAATTACATTGTTTTGTAAAATCATAAACCTACCATCGGAACACCAAATGATATTTTTTGAATCCAAACCCTCCGTAGAATGTCGCAGTCTTTCAATTCATATAGCGCAGGCTTTAAATGTGGAGCCGACGATTTACATTGGTCCCCAGTTTTACGCCTAAATAGGCTAAGTAAGCTTTTTTTACGGAGTCAGTTATATTTACTCGTTTATGTGGAAGTGTAAAATTTCCACACATATAGCCGACGAAATCAGAGTTATTTTTGCATTTGAACTTCTAGTGCTTAATTGTTCTACCAATTTATACAACAAACACATAAAGCCTTTAATTCACCAAAAATTAACAAAATCTGGAATATAAACACAAATATTAGGTTAAATATGTACTTTTTTGAATTGTACTTACAATTTATAAATTAAACTAGAAACAAATGAGTAGGTACATATAAATTAACGTATAACTAAATCCAAAGCTAATAAAATCACATGACAAAATTACTCACTAAATCATATGCTAATTCAAAATTATGCTATTGCCCAAATTTAATTAACTAACTCAACTGAGTGACTGATACTGATAGGCTGATTGATTTTTAATTATTTTATTAACTTCGGAAACAGTCTCTTATATGATATTTTCGTTGCGCTCTAGAATTTCTGCAGCAAACAGGACCTTTCTAAAAAAGCATCATCTGAAAAATATATCAGTTCTGTATTAGAAACACTTAATATGCATTATAAAAATGCAATTAAATTTAAGTTTAGGGAGTTAATATAAATAACATTATACATCATTACTATTAGTAATTAGGTACAAATTTTAGATAATAACCTACGTTGCATATGTGTAATTACAAAAAGAATTTGGAGTATTAGACATTTTTTATTAAATGAATACGATGAAAGGAGATTTGTTGAGCAAAATCGGGATTGATAGAAGCAACTCGAGTGATATTTCGTGCTCAGCCCCACAAAAATACTTGTAATTCATTGAGCAAATCTAATTCACAGACAAAAAATTGAAATCTGTTTCCCAGTGTAATGTAAGTAGTATAACAGCAATATGAAGAGAAGAGAGAGAGAGACGAGAGAAGAGAGAGAGAGAGAGAGAGAGAGAGAGAAGAGAGAGAGAGAGAGAGAGAGAGAGAGAGAGAGAGAGAGAGAGAGAGAGAGAGACGAAGGGAGGAGAGGGAGAGAGGAGGAGAGAGAGAGAGGAGAGAGAGAGAGGAGGAGAGAGAGAGAGAGAGAGAGAGAGAGAGAGAGAGGAGAGAGAGAGAGAGAGAGAGAGGAGAGAGAGGAGAGAGAGAGAGAGAGAGAGGAGAGAGAGAGAGAGAGAGAGAGAGATACCTAACGTTTAAAAGAGATATGCCACATTTTATAAATTTCTTCATCGTAATTCCACAATGGTTCACTTTGCTCGTCGTTTGTTGTTTTTTTATACTGCGAGCCCAGGCGAGGCTTTTCTGGCCTCAACGCGCTATTTGATCCAGGTTCTTCGACAAAATTCACTCTTAAAATGATGAATACAAATAGAATATAATGTAGCTACATATAACTATTGAATTGCAAGCTAGTTCATTATTAAGTAAATATTATATATGAAAATAATTCCGTAGGTTGAGCCTCAGAACCTCCGTGGCTTCTACGCCACTGGTGTAATGAATAGTAGAATCATCGTCATGGAGGGAATAGGAAACTAGACGATAATATATGAAACGTTGAATCAAGACAAAGCATAAAAAAAGGGGAAAAGGGGGCCTTGCCAAAACAAGGCTAGAGGAAACAATATTAATATATTTATTGAACGAACTGTGGCCTTCTACAATAGCTGCCATAGATTGATCAGAAAGGAAATCAGAAGAAATGTCACAGATGGAAGGGTAGGACACCATAAGAGGGAAGTTTGAAAATTAAAGCTTTGTGCCAGACTCTATCGAATACTTTCGATATGTCTTGCCTCACAACAAAAGATTCACCGAAATACCGAATACCATAGAACCAAGAATCAGAGAGAAGAGAAAGAAGAGAAGAAGAGAAGAAGAGAAAGAGAAAAAAGAGAAAAAAGAGAAAAAAAGAAAAAAGAGAAAAAAAAGAAAAATGAGAAAAAAGAGAAAAAAGAAAAAAAAGAGAAAAAGAGAAAGAAGAGAAAGAAGAGAAAGAAGAGAAAGAAGAGAAAGAAGAGACAGAACAGAAAGAACAGAAAGAACAGAAAGAAGAAAAAGAAGAGAAAGAAGATCACCATTAGAGCGTTTCTTACTAAACGCATAATGACGATCAGAGATTAGAATAGAATAATTGAGACGTCTGGAAATCTTTCGGTTGAAAATAGATTCGAAACTTTAAATAAAAAGAGGTTAAAGAGATGGGACGACAGTTAAAAGGTTACATGGGGTCCCACATTTTCGGCACAGGCTGAATGAGCGTACGTTTTCAGTAGTAAGGAAAGGCAGAAAGTAGAAAAATAGAGACGAAACAGTTTACAAAACAAGTTTTAGGAACAACAGGAGTAATAACGTCAGGACCACACACCTTCTCAGTGCTAAGCTCAGTGAGAGCAGAAAAATATATATTTAAAAGAGATAAGGATGCTAGGCATAAATTAGTTAGGGGTGCGAATGAGCAATAGCTCCGGAATCGCAGAACAAAAGTTTGATCTAATATTTCAGCTTTAGCGGAAGGTAAGATGGCGGTTGTACCATTGAAAGATACTAGAGGATGGAAAGAGGAAGAAACAAAGTTTGAGTTGACATTTTTTTTAAAATATCAAAATGGGCGAGAGGAAAAGAAACCAGAATGATCATTACATTTTCTACAGAGAAGAGAGTTGTTTTTAATTACGGACAATAGATTTTGAACGATTCCGGGATGAAATATAGACAGCATGAGTTTTTGGAGTTTAAAGAAAATGGCAATTCCTGTTGAGAATTGCATGAGAACAAAAAAATTTAAACCGAGGTTTGTTAGTTTATGTTGAAGAGAAAGAAAATGAAATGTACTCTTCCATGGCAGAGATCATTACCTTTGTTATGCGTTCTGCACATTCCGACGAACCCAAATCACGCATGCATTATTCATTACATGGAAAATTAAAGAGGTATGATCTCACGTCAGACCAGGTAGCAGCACCAAAGAGGCAAAAACGCTTCGTCACCATAAGAGAAGGTGTTTCATGCTGGAGACTAGAGGAGATAGAAGATGATACAGAGATAAAAAGATGATCAGAGGAACCTAGTGGACAAAAGAGTTAAACAGAAAATGGAGAATGATTGGTAGTCATGAGAAGGTCCAGAATACCGGGTTTATATCCAAGACGATCAGGGATACGAGTTGGGAGCTGCACCAACCACTCCAAGTCATTCAGTATAGAAAAGTAATAGACAAGTTCATTAGTTGTATAGTTAGAGCTAGAGGAAAGATACCGGCGGTTGTGAATATAGAAATCACACAAAATGGTTTTTTCCTAGAAAGGAAAAGAAGATAGAATGTTTTCTATTTTGGAATTTACATAGTCAAAAAATTTAGAATAACTAGTAGAGTTGGTTGAAAAATAGATAGAACATATGAATTTGGTTGTAGATTGAATGAGAGCTTAGGCAATAGAGTAGAAAATTCGGAAAACTCCAAATTATAAACGCGGGAACATATTACATCATTGCCTGCATATGACCAACATCCGCATTTGACTGGAAATTGAGGACAGAGACAGTTGAAAGGAACAAAGTTGGGTTTGCTAGCAGAGTACTCAAGAACTTTTGTTTCGTTGAGAATAAGAGATGAGGCCTAAAAGAAGTGAGGTGGTGTTAAACAAATTGGAAATTAGGGAAAGGCCGCTAGGGCTGGAGAAATTAATGAAGAAAGAAGACCGTGTATCAAAACAGGTCTGCAATTCTGTAACGGCACCAGCCCAGCCACCAACCACCAGCCCGGCCATCATCCCAGTCACCAGATGCCGTCAACTCTGAAGTGGTGATGGGATAGGGGGATGAGTGGCTGTAGGGATGTCTTTGGAAGCCAACTCTCTTAGGTTCTCCCAGGCCGGTTATGTCAATGTCATCTTAATTAATTTTTTGAGGGAAGTGTTGTGCAAGAGTGTTCATGATATGCGAATAGAGGAGAGTGTACTTTTTATTATATAACAATGGTGCGTAAAATAATATGCAAAGATTGTAGAAACATTAAGCGTTTGAGTGCTAAAGAGTATATCCTAACCCACCATAAATGCTTACTTTCTATTTTTGCTTACCTTCGTCTCCCTCAAACGTAAGTGAGTACTAATGTTGTTCTTTGCTACTAATAAACGAACAAATAACCTATATCCGAGATAGCTCAGGTCAGCCAGCGATATCTACTGAAAATCGCGCAATCCTAAAACCTTCTTCCATGGGTTCAAATAAGGACGTATGTTCCTCTGCGATCTACCTGGAAAGTGGAATACTAATATATATGATATACTTATATATATAATTATACTATATATTATAATTATATATATATATTATATATATATATCAATTATATATAAATATAATATAAATATAGTCATATACTACTACTATAGCGTGATAACAATTTTGATTGTTAGAATGTTAGAAAGTCCCACATTTATGTAAAAACGAAATAGACCAAATATGAGTCAAATATCATTTATAGTATGATACCATATATATATATAATGATAATATATCTACTATGTACTACTATTATGATGCTATAGCTAATATATATATATTGACTCATATTATCCTTTTAGTATAATATAATATTACCTCACTGGAATATATATCATATACTAAGTATATATATATAGAATATATACTTTATTATAGTTACTTCATTCTATATGATTAGTAGTATAATAGTTACTATATCTTATGATAATCATTATCTATTATAATTATATTATACCTATATATATACTACCTATATAATATTCTAAAGAGCTATATCTAGTATAAAAAGCTGATATCGCTAGTTATTATTCCGTTTGTTCATTCTCTCTCACACTCCACGATTCTGTAGCTTCTTTTCGTTGTATGCCTTCATACCTTGCATTTAGGCTCTGTATAGCTCTTGATGGCTTGTTTTTTCTTGACTTAGCCTTCCTTTTCTGTAAGTAGTTTTTCGTTCCTATACCTTTTGAGGCCTTATATATCTTACAGCTCTTCAGGTCATGGGTATCTATACCCTTTCTCCGTTGATTCGTTCCGCCGCGTGCTGCAGCTAGCAAGAGGAACCTCATCTCTGATTTTCACTGTCTCTCTCATGCTACTGTCCAATCGCTAGATAAACTGGAAATCAAATACAAAAACTATTATGACCCTTTTATATTATATATATTGGTTTTTAAATTAAAACAGCCTACGTTTTGGTTCTCTCTGTTGCAAATCATATTTACTCGAATATTTTAAACTCGATCTCGCTGATAACTCACTCGTAATAATATTTCCTACAATTCTACTATATATAAATTCTTTGCTAACCTGCGGCCGAGTTTAATTTAAGTTTTCAACACGAGACCTTATTTTATAAAAGCCCGCCAGAGAAAAAGAACCGCCAAAATAATCCATTTTCAACAATATGTTTAAGAAATAAAATATAAACAATATAAACAATAATTTGTATAAGAAAAACATTATAAACGCGCTACAACAACAATCAACATACTATGAAAAAAAAAAAAACTAAATAATGATGTAGAATTTTTTTTATTTTTTTGATATGTTCTAAAACAAAATAGATAAATGACGATATAAATGCTACCCCAGAATTCGCTTTATTTAATTCACTGTATTTTACAAAAAAATACTTATCTGTTTAGTTGATCACTATTCCAAACCATTCTATCATAAAACAGATGAAACAATGACCTATTAACTCAGTTACCTATTCAGCTTTATGTATATATTATACTAGTATATAATATATATGATACTATTATAAATAAATATATAGATATATAGTTATTACTATAATATCATAATTTGCCTTATGATATAATATAATATATTATATATATAATAATAATATTATATTATATATATATATATATATTGAGTATATATTGATACATATATATATATTAATAAAATATATATAGTATATACATATATTATAATATATATAATATTATAATATATAATATATATTATACTCATATATATATTATATATATATAAGAAACCGAGTTCTGGTTGAGGAATTGAATAACATTCAAAACATCTCATGTTGTTCTGTTAGTTCAACTAGAGGGTACGAATAATATAGAGTGTTTACGTTTATTTACCAACGATACCAGCTCCCTTGGCATCAATTTCTTAATTTAAAAATAATTAAGGTTGATGTGTTATTGAGTTTTGAGACGCGAATATGGTGACAACAGGATGGTATTATATCTATATATATGAAAATAGTTGAGATAGAATATCCCAGCCGATTCTCGAATTTCTCCGGAAGGGGATGCAACCATAGAACGAGAACAGAAGTCAAAAGAACGTAACAGAAAAGAAGATAGATGCGGAAAGAGAGAAATTTAGATATTAAAGATTTTTGTGCCTTCGACTTGTCTAGCGCCATAGCAAATGATTTAATGAAATGCTGAAGAGCAGTGGACCAAGAGTTAGAGAGGAAGGGAAAAGATCACCTGTCGAGCGTTCCTTACAGCAATCAGGAATAGGATTAGAAGATTGAAAATGTTTCTAAGTTCCTATTACAGATTGATAGAAGCAACACTAGCAATCAGACATAGAATTAGAAGATTTAAATTTCTAAATCTACCTATTACAATAGATTCAAAAACTTAGAAAGAACAAAGGTTAACGAATGTGGATAATAGTTGAATGGATGACTTTTGTTACTCTTCTGCAGAGATAAAATGAGTGCAAACTTTCTAGCAGGAGGGAAAGATTGAACTTGATTGGAAGAGAAGAAACAGTTTGCCAAGGCAGTTGCAATTTCAGAAGCACAAGTTTTTAAGACTATCTGACGGATACCTTCAGACATAGTAGAAATAACATCTTAACAATATTGAAGAGAGAAGTGGAGAGAAGTAAACAGCTCCGGAATCCCAACCAATGATTAAGCAAAATTTTGAGCAAACAATTAGCCTTAACAGAAGTTATCTGATACACTAAGAGGAGGACCAATGGAAGAAGCAAAAGTTAGAAGTTAAACTTTTAACAGTGCAAAATGACAGAGGAGTAGTGTGAGGTAGAGGATGGGGGGCGGAGGGGGGGGGGGGGGGTACCAGAAAGCATTGTTGCATGTTGCGTTAAAGAAATAGTTTACGTAACCTACTCCCATCTATGGGAAGTAAAATGAGGATAAAGAAAAAAAAAGTAGTTTCTGGAATTTCAAGACTACCGAATTTCTGTCGAACGGCCAGCTCCCTGTGGGTGATTGCACAAGAACAAGGGGAGTTAAACCAAGGTACAATCAGTTTTAGTTCGAATGAATAAGCTTAATTACTCTCGATTCTAAGTTTCCTCCATAGTATAACTATATATAGTAATATATAATATACTATATATATATTATATATTAAGTATTATATATAAAATATATTATATAATATATATATTATATATATATATCCCAAGACGCGTAGTCAGGGGGGTTTAAGGGATCCGAACCCCCTTCGAAATAATTTAAGCGATCTAAAAAAATTATGATGACTTGAGACTCGCCTAAATCTAATTATAAAAATAAGATATTCAAAGCGGTGATCACACGAAGTACATAACAGTATAATAAAGAAATAAGGTAAACATATTTATTATTCGTAAAAATTTTATAAGTTTAGTGGCTGTTGAAAGCACAAAAGGAGAATCTTTAGCTGAAGATTGAAATAAGTAATGAATTTCTGATTAGACACATGAATAGATGGGCAGGTCAACTGAAGAAAAGATTTTAGTGTATTTCAATATCTGCTAAAAATATTAAGAGCGAGGATTTGTATGTTATTTATGCTCGGTTCACATTCATATGGAGTACAACACATTAGAAACTATTGGCACATTGAAGCAACTGGGAACTAATTTAGGTCAACTAAGAGGCAACTATTTAAATTAAAAAAAAAAAAATAGGAAAGATTATCCCAGGAACAAAATGAACAAAACTAAAACGAAGGCAATAAAAAATAAAAAATAAATAAAATATATATATCTTATATTATATTTTTGAATTAAAGAGTTTTTAACGCAATGTTTAATTATAATTTAGAGGACCTTGACATGGTTATCAAATGTTGAACCTTCTGTCAAGATTCTATAATCTGAAATTCTGACAATTCTCTCTATATTCTTATTATTACAATCTCCATCCTTAGTGAAATTATATATATTCCATTATGTTGTAATTACTGCATCTGTTTTTTTAAAAATTATTACTACTATACATATTAGATAAAAATTTAAAACAATGATGCTGTCTGTCAGTATAGCAATCTGGTAAAATGAAAAAAAACTAAAGCAGAATCGGCAAGTCCAGTTCTTTGGTATTTTAACACCAGTTGAGGGACAAGCAAGTTCTTATGCATAATCCATGCTTACCCATTTTTTTTTAAAGTCATATCTAATTTATTCTAGTTCAAAAATATTACCCGATCGAATTTTGGTAAAGCAAAATTTGAAGTGCCTTATACAGTCTACATGTTGATTGATATGGATTTTAGCATGTATTCTTATCTTATCAAAGAACTGCCGCAGCAAAAATATTTCCCCGTGATAAAGTCATAAAAGCAGTGCTTAAGAATGGCGAACAGAACGTGGCCCGCTAAAGTGGTGGCGCGCGTCGATTTCATAGCTTACACAATCTTAAGCGTATTGAAGAGGAGCCAGAAAAAATATATATTTTAACTATATATCAAATTATACATCTATTTTGGGTATTTTGAAATGATATCAATGTTCGAATGCTAGAATTATGTGATCCCACTGAGACCATGCGAATAAGATGCGGCCATAAGGGATGGCGGTCGGGCCTCTGTCAATGGTTGTTGATACTGCCACGTGTTGGCGCGTGAGTACGCCCGCGGCGGGAGAGGATACTACCAGGATATCGTCTGAGAGTTGCATCGCAAGCATAGGTACGATCGTCTTTGGGTACTTTGAAGTGCTCGAGCTGGATTCGGGTTGTGGTGGTTGATAGCGGGTCTCTGGCAGATCGTATTACGAGCGAGTATATTATATATAAATAATTAGATATAATATATATATATATATATAGATATCAATATAGTATTTGATATATATTTATATAGTTATTATAATACTATAAATATAATATATATATATTTTACTATATAATATATTATATATATAGGCTATCATATACTACTATTAGTCATTTAACGCAAAGTAAAGTATATTTCCGGAAAATGTAATGAAAATCGTCTCCGGCCGGGGAATTCAATAACCTGACTCATGTTGCGAACGAGAAACGAATAAGTGACGGTTATACGTATACTGTATATATAAATTTCAAGACGAGGGAAAACGCGGTGAAAACTTGGTGTCTCGTCTCAGTGAAGCTCATGCGGCTTGCAAAAGTTCGGTTTGAAACGAATGCTTCTTTTGGCTTCGTGGGAGTGTCGACTAATGGTTAAGATGAGCGGGTTATTCGTTCTCGTTGCGCAACATGGCATCGGTTCGAACCCTTGCGGAGAAACTTTCTTTACTTTCCCGAAATGTCTTTACTTTGTTTGTAAGATCAACTGCGGTTATAGTATAAGTATAGTATATATAGTATATATGTCATGACTATTATATTTTATATACGTATATATATAAGAATTAATATATATTATTATATAGTTATAACTTGGATATATAAACTTGTGCACAATACTATATATATAATTATATATAGTATCAATCTATCTAGAGTATATAGCGCTGTATATATAGTATATTATATAAGTATAAATATATTAATATATATATATATATATATATATAGGATACGTTAAAAAAATGGGTATTGGAATTTTCTCTGTATTTAAAGGTTTAAATTGTCTATCTGCGTATGTCTTGCGTCTCATCATCCTCTCGTCTCTCTTATTTATTCACTATTAATTAAAATACTGTCTTCTAGTCAGATACCTCATGATTATCAATACTTATTCCTATACTATTTATCTATATATATATATATAATATTATATATAATATATATTTAACTATATATATTATATATATATTGTTAATCTCAATTACCTCCCATCAAAATTGTTTCTTGCTGCATGCATTGTAATATCATTGAAAAGATCTTTCAATATTAGTTTGAAGAACAGGATTAAAAATATGGACTTGGTTTTAAAAATTAAATTTTCCTTGCTTAAAGAACAATATTACACAAAATTATTCTATTCGGATCTCCTTAAAAACATAAGAATCATCTCATTAAATTTAAAGTTATCGTAAATAGATAGTATGATTCAAAAAGATTAGTACATGATGTTGGAACTTTTCATGAGTAATCAAGTTAATTGTCGCTCCAGAAAACGAAACAAAAAAAACAACAACATAGTAATAAAAATTATAATAGCTTATATATAATAAATAAATATATACTATATAAGTATGTATATATCTATATATATCTAATATATACATGATATTATTATTACTATATTATACGTATAATATATTATATATTATATAATATATATATTATTTATATATAGTATAATTTATACATATATATTATATAATATAGTAGTATATATATATATATATATAATTATATAAATTTACTAATAGTTTATATAATATATATATTATATGTAGTATATGCATTTTCCTGTAAACCAAGTTTTTTTTTTAGTTGATATAAATAGACATCAGATTATCCACCATATAATATATATATATACAATATATAATATATAATAAAATATATATATAACCTTACAATTATAGTATAATATATAGTAATTATATTAGATATGATGGACATATATAAAGCAGTGACCGTCAATATAGGTTTAGGTTAATTTAGGTTGTGTTGGTGTAGGTTTAGGTGTAGGTGTAGATGTGATTTTAGTGGTTAGGTTAGGTTAGGATTGTTACCCAAATAAAATTGAATATATCTCACCCGACAAATTATTTAAAATAACGAACAAATTCTATTCATTGGATTTTTCGCTCTATACTGGGTTGTCAACAGCTGCTTATAAATAGCCTAAATAATATAATTATAAATTTTTATAAATATATAATATATTAATAATATATATATTATTTCTCAAATATATATCTAAAATATATAAATAATATATATATAATTTTTAAATTTGGAAATAATAGTATTTAGATATATATTATATATAAGAAGATCCAAATACGAACTAATTTTGTATAATACAGGCCGACGTTCGCGAAATTCCTTTCCCATTTTCAATCTTTAAACATTTATAAAAACTCTAATATACTTAATTTAAAATATTATATATGTTCTCTTATCAGGCCATTAAATTCTTCCTTTTATGTCCCTTTCACGGCAATAAATCCTAAATCAATCCCAGTCAATCCAAAAATAGTATAGATCCTTTTCTTACTATGTCTGGATTGAAGTGGATTGATTCAAACTATGCGTGGATTGATTCAAACTATGTCTGGATTGAACTAAATTTATTAAAACTATTTCTGGATTGATTCAAACTATGTCTGGATTAAACTGGATTGATTCAAACTATGTCTGGATTAAACTGGATTGATTCAAACTACGCCTGGATTAATTCGAACTGTGTCTGGATTGAACTGGATTGATTCAAACTATTTCTGAATTAATTCAAACTATGTCTGGATTGAATTGGATTGATTCAAACTAAGTCTGGATTGAATTGGATTGTTTCAAACTATTTCTGGATTGAATTGGATTGATTCAAACTAAGTCTGGATTGAACGAAATGATTTAAACTACGTCTTGATCGGAATATATTGAACTGCACTGGTTTAAACTGTGGCTAGATTGAAGTGGATTGATTCAAACTATGCCTGGATTGAACTGGATTGATTCAAACTATGTCTGGATTGATCTAGATTTGTTCAAACTATTTCTGGATTGATATAGATTGATTCAACCTACGTCTGGATTGATCTAGATTGGTTCAAACTATCTCTGGATTGATCCGGATTGATTCAAACTGTCTTAATTGAACTGGATTTATTCAAACTATGTTAATTGAACTGGTTTGAGTAAAACTGTCTAGATTAAAGTGGATTGATTCAAACAATATCTGGATTAGCTCGAATGATTCAAACTTGTGTCTGGATTGAACTGAATCAATTCAAACTATATGTGGATTGAAGTGGATTCATTCAAATTGTTCTGCTGGGAATGGCGGGAAAACAATCTCATTATTGTTTATGGAAGAAAAACTTCTTCTCTCTCTCTCTCTCTCTCTCTCTCTCTCTCTCTCTCTCTCTCTCTCTCTCTCTCTCTCTCTCGCTTTAACAAATTTATAACCAAATACTGATACAATTGTTGAAAACGTGTTACAACTGAGAAACCATTAAAGTTATTATTATTATTATTATTATTATTATTATTATTATTATTATTATTATTATTA
>JABUQX010014307.1:40000-45000 GCA_015478945.1 Trachelipus rathkii
TTTGGATAAAATATTTAATAATTTGAATGTGTATGTGTGTATGTGTGTGTGTGTGTGTGTGTATGTGTTTGTAGGTGTGTGTTTTGTAGAGAGAGAGAGAGAGAGGGAGAGATCAGTCTAACTTCATAAAAGGCGAGCCTCACTTTATCATATTGCGTGTTGAATTGTCAAAATTTTAACAAACGGTTTTCTGCCTTGTCATATCATGAAGGAAAAGGGGTTAACTACCGGTACGCCGAACCGGCTCCAACTCATAACTGAGGTTAAAATAAACGAAGTAGATTCAAGTAGCGAAGGTTCGGGAATCGAGCGAAGTTTCGCGGATCGAGCGGAGGTTGGGGAATCGATTCTTAAAGAGGAACTCTAATAAAATTCCCCTAAAGAAAATTTTTGGGGAGGAGAAATGTACTTAGTTAACCCCTTTTTCCTTGATTATATGACAAAGCAGAAAACCATTTGTTAAAATTTTGCCAACTCAACACGCAATATGATAAAATGAGGCTCGCCTTTTATGAAGTTAAGCTGAGCATGATTCTCTCTCTCTCTCTCTCTCTCTCTCTCTCTCTCTCTCTCTCTCTCTCTCTCTCTCTCTCTCTCTCTCTCTCTAATAAAGCGATTCGTACCCGGAGCTGAACTAAAGCTGAAGCCGGAACAATATAAATATAAAATGAAGGAGCCGGAATTGGAGTAGACATAAAGAAAAAAAAAATTAATTGCCTTTGACGATGACGATCACGATTAATTGAAAAAAACTATTTTAAAAATCTCTCTCTCTCTCTCTCTCTCTCTCTCTCTCTCTCTCTCTCTCTCTCTCTCTCTCTCTCTCTCTCTCTCTCTCTCTCTCTCTCTCTCTTTCTCTCAGTTAATATGTACAATATCTCCCTTTCATCTTTCTCCCTCTCCCTCTCTCTCTATATATATATCTCTCTCAGTTAATATGTACAATCTCTCTCTCTCTCTCTCTCTCTCTCTCTCTCTCTCTCTCTCTCTCTCTCTCTCTCTCTCTCTCTCTCTCTCTCTCTCTCTCTCTCAGTTAATATGTACAATATCTCTCACTTTCATCTCTCTCTCTCAGTTAATATGTACAATATCTCTCACTTTCACCTCTCTCTCTCTCTCTCTCTCAGTTAATATGTACAATATCTCTCACTTTCATCTCTCTCTCTCTCTCTCTCTCTCTCTGACTTAATAGGTACTATCTCTCTCTCTCTTTCTCTCACCCTCAGTTAATATGCACTATATCTCTCACTATCATCTTTCTATCTCCTTATACTCTCTTTCTCTCTCTCTCCTTTTCAATTAATATATACTATATCTCTCATTTTCATCTTTCTATCTCCCTTCTCTCTCTCTCTCTCTCTCTCTCTCTCTCTCTCTCTCTCTCTCTCTCTCTCTCTCTCTCTCAGTTAATATGTACTATATCTCTCACTTTCATCTTTCTATCTCCCTCTCTCTCTCTCTCTCTCTCTCTCTCTCTCTCTCTCTCTCTCTCTCTCTCTCTCTCTCTCTCTCTCTCTCTCTCCCCGATCAAATAAGTTTCTAAGAGGGTTGGTCGTTCAGGCGCATTCAGAACTTTTTCACACGCTTAAGTTGATTACCCTATTGAGGGGGTATCATTTTTATACTTGCACAAAGCATCCAGGTCCGATCCACCTGTTTCAATTCCTTGGCCGCCTAGATCTTCGATCCACCTGGTTCAATTCCTTGGCCTCCTAGATCTCCGATCCACCTGGTTCAATTCCTTAGCCGCCTAGATCTCCGATCCACCTGGTTCAATTCCTTGGTCGCCTAGATCCCCCGACATCGCACCATGTGATATTTTCCTATGGGGATTCGTCAAAGATGTTGTGTACAATACCATAGTGGCAGACACTGTAGATTTAAAAGCAAGAATCTCAGAATGCTATTCAACAAATTAATGTGGAAATACTATTGAGTACTTGGCACAATTTGGAATATCTCTTGAGAATTACTAATGGTGAACATATTAAACGTTTGTAACGTTGTCACTTAATGTGATCTAAACTAATAATGATTTTAAATATGTTTGATTTATATTCCTTGGTTTGCAAATATTATATTTATGTTATGAGAAAGTTGTCCAGATAATTTTCGGACACCCTGTATATATATATATATATATATATATAACTATATATATATATATATATATGCTACTATATATATATATATATATATATACTATATATATATATACTATAACTTATATATATATATATATATATAATTATATATATATATATAACTACTTTCCCCTCTTTCGTGTGCGTTTTTGAAGAGAGAAAATAGACAGAACCCCCCTATCCCCCCTTGGTCCCTTTCCATCCGTCTGTTTACCCAACTTTCACGTCTCCCAATTTACTCTATTAAATAAATCAACCAATTTTTCCCCTCGATTTTGCTTTAAAAAATTCCCCGCAATTGAGGGGAATTACCCTTAATTAGAGGCAGATGTTTAACAGCCTCAAATAATGATAAAAGACTTGCATATACGGTATTTTTTTTTAGTTTCCTCCATATTTTTAGGGTTATTGTTAGTTTACTTAATAAGTAGACTATATATATATATATATATATATATATATATATATATATATGTATAATTACTTAAAATATATATATATATATATATATATATATATATATATATATATATATATATATATATATATATAATATATATATATATATACTATATATATATAGCAGCAACAACTAGGTCCTGCTGCTATATATATATATATATATATATTATATATAACAACCAACGCAGCAGCATATGCTTTGTATATACTACTGCTTAACATATAATTATATATATATGTATATATATATATATATATATATATATATACTACTATATATATATATATATATATATATATATATATATATATATATATCGGGCTTCGGTTCAACACAGTACTTTGTACTTGTACTTGCGCAAGAAATTACATTTTTGTGATGCGATAACGGCGCATTGCTTGCTACGGTTTCTACAAAATTGTACTTGTACTTGCACCCTTTGTACTTGAAAATTTGCAAAGTCTTGCAAGTACTTTTGGCATTTTTAAGTTGCCAATATATATATATATATATATATATAACCTTATAAGTTTCATGGTGTATATAACATGCTGCTACTGCTACTATATATATATATATACTTATATATACTATAACTACTGCTCTTAACCTTATAACCTGCTGCTGCTATATGCTACTATATGATGGATGGATGGATGGATGGATGATGTCGGTTGGTTAAGCGGATTACCGTATAGTGGTGAGTGTGCGTGAGAATCGACCAGCTGGAGAACCGAAGAGAGAGTGGATTGAATCAGTAAGGAATGCCTGAAGGAGAAATGAATTTGGCAGAGGCGAAGAAAGGTGCATAACAGGAGTGAATGGCAGGTTTTGTGAGGGGTATGGTTGGCCACCTGGGCCCGAGGGATGAAATCCCATTGACGAGAGTGCCATTGTGAGGGTCCACGTCACGGTTCCGTGAAGCTCTAGCTAGGATGGATTTTCCGACTGCGACGAGTTCTCACCAAAGGCATAAAGGGGACGGTAAGGCTGGGCTTTATTTTCGACTTGCCCATATTCTTCTACTACTTTTCTGTTTTCCGGTGCATATGCTACGCACCTTACCGTCAGGAGAAGGGAGAGATGGTGGGCGATAATGATATATATATATATATTGCTATATATATATATATATATATATATATATACCTGCTGGCTTAAGAAAAATACTGCTATACTGCTATGTAACAACAACATATATATATATAACTAATAACATATATATATACATAGCAAATATATATATATATATAGCAGCAACTAGCAATATATATATATGCTGCTAACTATATATATATAACTTATATATAACTTAACATATATATATATATATATATATATATATATATATATATATATATATATATATATATATATATATATATATATATATATATATATATATATAACAACAACAATAACATATATATATACATATATATATAACCTATATATATATATATATAACTCTTATCATATTACTATATACTGCTATATATATATATATATATATATATATATAATATATATATATATATATATTAATAAATTTTTCTTTTTTTTTCTTTTATGATCTTTTAATTTTTTGGATTTTCTCCATTTCTTGGATTTTTCAGGTATAATTTTTTTGTTTTTTTTAGAATTTGTAATTAATCTTAATTATTACCTAATTAATAGTAAGTTTAAGAAATATAACTAGTTAAGTTATTTAAAATATATATAATTAATAAGGATTTATGTAGTTTAAAGTTAAAACTGTTAAATCTCTTTCTGTCCCAATTAAGTGAATTAAGTTAAATCTGGTTGAGTTTATTTTTCAAATCAGTGTAAAATTCTTGAAAATCGGTTATTTGGTCCGTTATTGTAAAGAATTACCGGTTTTTCCTTCAGGCGCATCAGTATACTTCAGCTATATTGTTTCAAATCACTTTCAATAAAAAAAATAAAATTAAAACCCTCAAAACTATTGAACATTAGAACATAAGAAATAAAGAGACAGTGGTCTATCGAGACTGTCCCAGTCTACCCAATAAAACCAACCACCAAACACGCTCATGCAAATCCACTAAATACCCTAGGAGGTTCTCAATAACTTACAAAGAATAAACAAAGTCTAAAACATGCTCATGCAAATCATCAAATCACCCTAGAGCTTACCAGTAACTTACATAATATACACGAAGTCTAGAACATGCTCTTGCAAATCCACAAAGCAATCTAGTACTTGTCAATAACGTACATAGTATACACAAAGTCTACAACTAAAAGAAAAAAAAACTATAGCTAAAGTACATGCTAACCACACTACAAGCTTTAATAGCTGTATTATAGTCATAACGTGCAGTTTAACGTTACTAACTGCTATAACTAAACATACGCCAATTAGGCTTAGT
>JABUQX010014307.1:50000-60000 GCA_015478945.1 Trachelipus rathkii
ATGACGATATAGGAACAGAAAGATAGACAGATGAACACATGAACCATCAAATGTATAAACAGCACACGACAATATAGATCAGACACATGAACTTGCGAAAGAGAATATACCATCAGCTGCATAAACAATACTTGACGATATAGAACAATTTTACATGAACATATGAACTGCCTACATTAGTCATGAACAATGCATGACGTAAGAATAGGCACATGAACACATGATCATATACTATCAGATGCATAAACAGCACATGACGATATAAGAACAGACTCATGAACATATGATCATATGTCATCAGATGTTCAAATAAGACATTACTGCATAAGAACAAACTCACGAACACATGAGCATATACTATCAGATGCATAAACAACGCATGACTTTATAATATCAGACACTTGAACACATGAGCATATGCCATCAATGCACAAACAACACTTGATGATATAAGAACAGAAATATGAACATGCTACCATCAGTCATAAACAACACATGACTATATAAGATCAGACCCATGAAGACATGATCATATACTATCAGATGCATAAACATCATATGCCCATATAAGATCAGACATATGAACACATGAGCATATGCCACCAATGAATAAACAGCACTTGACGATATATAAATAGACACATGAGCATGTTACCATCAGCCATAAACAACACGGGACTATATAAGAACAGACACATGAACACATGAGCATATACTATCAGATGCAGTGGTAAACCGGAGTAGATTCGCAGACCGGTCTGCTAACCGGCAGTTAAACCGTTATAACCTTTTCAGGAAAGCTAACCGGTAGATAACTCTTATTACAAAGCAGAGAAACGTTTGTTAAAATATTGGCAACTCGCCACTGATTTGATGCATAAGCATAAACAAATATCTCTCACACATACAATATGTAAATTTGAAAAAATATACACATAACATGCACATCAGAGCAATGTACATAGAGCATTGAAACATAGAGCAAATGAAGTCTAAACAATGGTTGACCTAGCACATGAATTTCCCTCACCGCACCGCACCGCACCATTTAACTGAGCCGCACCGCACCGCATCAAAAGTAATTTTTCATACCACACCGCACCTTTATATCTTAATGCACACAAATCTACTCACCTCTATATCCAAAGTCGCACAAATCACCGCACCGCACCGCATCGCATCGCATCGCACCGCACCGCACCGCACCGCACAACACCACACCAAAATGCGCGCTCCACAAACCACGCCGTACCGCACCGAAATGAACGCTCCATGCACCGCACCGCACCGTACCACACCTGGTAATTTGGCTAACCCTAGTTTAAACCTCTCATATACCTAACACAAATAAATTACATGTGCGAGTCTAATTTTGGTGCGATGCTTTGCGGCTCACAGTTCTAGTGTCCCGGTGCGGTGCGGTGCGTAAAGAAAAGACTGGTGGTGCGGTGCGGTGCGGTGCGGTGCGGTGCGGTGCGAAAAATTCCAGTGCTCGAACAACCCTAATATGAACATTGTGTAGTAGTGAGCCGGCTTCGCATCCACCATTTTAAAATTACAAGAATCGGGCTCCAGTTTCGGCTCCGGCCCCGGCTCCGGCTCCGGCTCTGACTCCATCATATTAAAATTACGGAGCCTTAATTTCGACTCAGATTCAGACTCCAAACCTCTTTATTTCACAACAAAAAATAATTTTTGACCGCCCCCTACACCTGCTCCACCCCAAACCTGGCAAACCTGGCTCCTCCACTTCAGCTCCGACTCCGACTCCGGCTCCATCTCCGACTCCACATAATTACCAGTAACATATGCATGACTAATACAAAGATAAGATTTGCTTTGAAAGTAATTATGAAAGAATTAAAAACGCAATTGAGGCAGTAATTAAAAACCATTTTAATTAAAGACTTAAAAAGAAACACTTTTTATTAACTTAAGCAAACTCACTGTGAAACCACGCCCCTTTTTTCAAGACCGTTGTGGCCACGCCCACTTGTCAGACTTTTTAATGTAACCAACCGTTACATATAATAATAATAATAATAATAATAATAATAATAATAATCATAATAATAATAATAATAATAATAATAATAATAATAATAATAATAATAATAATAATAATAATAATAATAATAATGATAATAATAAAAATAATAATAATAATAATAATAATAATAATAATAATAATAATAATAATAATAATAATAATAATAATAATAATAATAATAATAATAATAATAATAATAATAGAGAGAGAGAGAGAGAGAGAGAGGAAAACCATTTTTGCGTCATTGTCTTCTTTCTCATTTTCTCTCACTTCCTCGATCACTCATTTACTCTCACTAACGATCTTTATCTCTCCCTCCCTCATTATTTTTATCTCTCTCTCTCTCTCTCTCTCAATATTTTACTCTCTTTTTGATTTTCTATTTAAATCATTCTTTCTCTTTCTCACTCTTCCTATCTTCTCTATATCTCTACCTATTAATCTCTCTCTCTCTCTCTCTCTCTCTCTCTCTCTCTCTCTCTCTCTCTCTCTCTCTCTCTCTTCCTTTCCCCCTTTTATCCTATCCCTCTTTCTCTCAATATTTTTTTTTGACATAAGACCTAAAACTTTATACTCTCCCACAATTCCTCATCACTATTATTTCATCTTCCTCAGTCCGTCTTGAAAGAGAGAGAGAGAGAGAGAGAGAGAGAGAGAGAGAGAGAGAGAGAGAGAGAGAGAGAGAGAGAGAGAGAGAGAGAGAGAGAGAGAGAGAGAGAGAGAGAGAGAGAGAGAGAGAGAAAAGTCAGAAAGAGAGAGAGAGGAGAGAGAGAGAGAGAGAGAGAGAGAGAGAGAGAGAGAGAGAGAGAGAGAGAGAGGAATCAAAGTATTGTCAGGATTAAGGCGAAAAATAGAGGGAAGAGAAGAGAGAGAGAGAGAGAGAGAGAGAGAGAGAGAGAGAGAGAGAGAGAGAGAGAGAGAGAGTCCAATGTTCTTTCAAGGATTAACAGGAACCAAGCAAGCAAACTAGAGAGAGAGAGAGAGAGAGAGAGAGAGAGAGAGAGAGAGAGAGAGAGAGAGAGACTTCCTTTCCCATTGACTTTTCGGGTCCTACGTTTAATACATTTTTCCCACATTCCTTCCTTATAAAATACTATAAAGTATTCTTATTCCTTTGTTGACTTTTACCTCATCGAGAACATCCATTCTCCAATTACTTAAATTTAACCCAAATAATATATATATATATATATATATATATATATATATATGATACTTCTGATATGTATATATATATATATATATATATATATATATATATACTGCTGCTGCTCTCACTTATTCTTATATATGCTGCTGTATATATATATATATATATATATATATATAACAACATATATATATATATATATATATATAACAACCTTTTATATACTATGCTATATATATATATATATATATATACTTATATATAACTGCTATATATATATATATATATATATATAACATATATACTGCTGCTATATATATATATATGGCCAGCATTTCGATTATCCGTCATATGTATCTTAAAAACTATTAATGACTACAGTAAAACGGAATACATTGCTGGAATGCTGGTCCAAAGTTTGCCCTGGAAATGTAAAAAAAAAAAAATTATATCTCAAGAAAACACAAAGCTACAGTGAAAATGAATACATTTTTGGAATCGGCGAACACATAAAGAAAATGTGAAATAATAATAATAAAAAAAAAATTATTGTTAATAAATTTGGTAATATGATTAGAAAGAGCCTATTTAGAGACCTTATATTGGTTTCTCGATAAAATAAATAGACTTTCTATTAGATTTTGCTTTTCCACGGCACACTAGGGCTCGAGCCGACGGGGAGACATAGGGGACGTTTCCATACCCCGTAGGGGCGGGGAACCCCCACGGCACCCAAATACCAAAGAGCAGGGGTTCAGAACCACTCCCGGAGGGGCGGGGAATTAGTCCTACCGTAGTTCCGGAAGACCGAGGAACCGGCCTGCCATCGAATGCGACCATACCCTTGGGGTATTCTTTGGTAAAAAAAAAAAGCAGAATTTAATAGAAAGTCTATTTATTTATCGAAAATCAATAAGACCTCTAAACGAACGCTAATCACAACCCCTGTATTTATTAGCAACTGAACGGCCAGTATTAACCCCCATTCTTATGTTCTATTGAAAATTCAAATATTCCTTTAAACCAACTATTGGCTTTGAATACTAATTTTTTTTTTTTTTTTTTTTTTTTTAAATTTCCAGGACAGAGCTTTGGACCAGCATTCCTTAATGTATTCCGTTTGTAGCGATAACCAGTTTTAAGGCTATATGACGGACAATCGAAAAGCTGACCATATATATATATATATATATATATATATATATAGCAAATATATATATATATGCTACTTATATATAACTATATATATATATATATATAACTATGCTGCTGCTATATATAACAACATATATATATATATATATATATACTGCTATACTATATATATATATATATATATAACATATATATATATATATATGCCTGCTTGTATATAAGACCCCCTACTATATATATATATATATATATATATATATATATACTATATATATATATGCTCTGCTGCTGTATATATAACAACTATATACTACTACTATATACTTGCTATACTGCTACTGCTGCTGCTGCTGCTACAGCATATATACTGCTGCTGCTGCTGCTGCTGCTGCGCTCCAGCACCGGTGCCTGTACTGCTATATACTGCCTGCTAACCCTTATAGACCAGCCTCTAGAAGAGCCACAATCCCTATCTCAAAAACACAACAGCTACCGGGAGAAGGAATACATTGCTGGAATCTGGCAAAATTTTACCGAGGGAAGCTTATATAAAAAAAAAAAAAAAAAATCATATCTCAGAAACTACAAAATACGGAAATGAAATACATTTTGGAATCCTTGTAAATTTGGTTCGGAAAATGCAAAAAAAAAAAAAAAAAATTAAACAAAAATTGGCTATTTTTTTTTAGGAGATTGGTTATAGTATATATATATATATATTATTTTGTAAGGTATTACAAAAAAAAAATTTAGGGGCTCGAGCCGACGGGGAACACAGGGGGACGTTTTCCAGCACCGTAGAGGGGCGGAGGAACCCCACGACACCCAAATACCAAGAGCAGGGATTTCGGAGACCTCCCCGGAAGAATTAGTCCATGGTTTGGAAGGCCAGTGACTTCCTGCCATCAGACCACGACCATCTGTGGGGTATTCTTTGGTTAAAAAAAAAGCAAAATTTAATAGAAAAGTCTATTTATTTTAACAGTAGCCAATAAGGTCTCTTAATAGGCCCTCTAATCATATTACTATAATTATTAACAATAATTTTTTATTTTTATTTTTACATTTCCTATCAAATTTTACCAGGATTCAAAAATGTATTCCCTTTTCGCTGTAGCTATTGTAGTTTTGAGATATAATTTTTTTTATTTTGGCCTGGCTGACACATTTTCCGTACTAGAATTGGACCAGCATTCCAGCAATGCATTCCTTTCTGTGCTGTTGTAGTTTTGAATGGTGTGGCTTTCTACTAAAGAGCTGACTACCTTCACTACTACTTCTTTCTCATATACTATATATATATAACATATATATATATATATATATATATATATATATATATATATATATAACATACTGCTATACTGATATATATATATATATATCTTATATATATATGCTGCTATATACTTATATATATTCTTCTGGTGCGTAAGGTCATGGGCCCACATGAAACCCTCCACAATTGGGAACCTCAAATCAATAAATCAATAGATCAATAAATAGTTGGGTAAATCAAAGACCGCATAAACCCATGAACGGGAGTTGAAAGTGTTTAAGAATATAATAGAAAATGGGTAAAAATATAAGAAGAAAGTATTCAGCTAAGAATGAGCACACTGGTCAAGTTTGGGGGTCAGAGAAGGAGAATGTGAAATTTTTGGGTTATATGAGCTCTCGTCAGAGGAGGTGGTAGAGGGGGAGAAAGAGAGAGGGAGAGAGAGAGAGAGAGAGAGAGAGAGAGAGAGAGAGAGAGAGAGAGATCAGAAGAGCAGTGACCGTTGTGTGTGTGTGTAAGAGAGAGAGAGAGAGAGAGAGAGACAGAGAGAGAGACAGAGACAGAGGGAGAGAGTCAGAAGAAACAAGCAAGAAGAGAGAGAGATAGAGAGACAGACAGACAGATGAACAGACACACAGACAGGAACAGAGAACTAACAGACAGACAGACAGACGAACAGCGAACGAACAGACGAACGAACGAACGAACCAACTAACGAACAGAGAGAGAAGAGAGAGAGAGAGAGAGAGAGAGTTCAGAAGAGCAGTGTCCGTTGTAAGAGAGAGAGAGAGAGAGAGAGAGAGAGAGAGAGAGACAGGAGAGAGAGGAGAGGAGAGAGATCAGATGAGGCAGTGACCGTTGTGTGTGTGTGAGAAGAGAGAGAGAGAGAGAGAAGAGAGAGAGAGAGAGAGAGAGAAGAGAGAGAGAGAGAGAGATATGCAACATGGATTCGCCGGTAGGAGAGAGAGAGTGGAGAGGTAGTGAGTGTAGGAGAGGGCTGCGTGAATGCAGCCTTTATATATATATATGACGCGCGTACTCCATACAGAAAGGAACAACACCCCACATATATATATCTTAACCCTTATATATATTAGCCAGCAAATATACTGCTGATTAACTATGCTGTAACCAACAATATGTATATATAACTTATACTATATACTATAATAATAATATATGTATATATATATAACAACATAGCATATATATAGCATATATATATATATATGTATATTTAACTATATATATACTTCTTACTTCTTCTTTGTATATATATATATATAACCTTATATATATATATATATATACTATATATATATATATATATATATATATATATATATATTTGCTGCTATATATATATATAATAATATATAACAATATATATATGTAACATATATATATATATACCTTAGCAGCAACAACAACTATGCTGCTATATACTACTGCTGCTATATAGCAAATATTTGTTAAATGGGAGGGGGAAAATAGTTGCGTTCTTTTGGGAGAAAACAGATATTTAGGGGGAAGGAGAAGAATTTAGGGTAAAATAAATAATCAAGGGGAATGTTTATTGGGGGAGAATGTGTCGTGGGGGGTGTGGGGGAGATGGATGGGGGAAGAGAGGGGAAAGGGGGGTAGGGGAACCGTTTGTTCTGTTGACAATTAAAAGAGGGGTTAATGAGGATAAGGTAGGCTGATAATTGACAGGAGAAAATAGAAAGATTGACAGGGAGAAAAAAATTGAAGAGCACAAAAATACATACAGACTAAGATTTACAGACATTGACTTACATACAGGCAAAATGACAGACAGAGAACCATCCGAACAGATAGATTTACAGATATTGATTAACAGACAAGCATAATTACAGGCAAAAAAGCAAGCAGACAGATAAACATAAAAACAGACTTACAGACGAAATGATTACAAATGATTTACAGGCGTTAACTAACAGACAGGCAAAAAGACAGACAAAGAAATCAGCAGACAGGTAGATAAACATATGAACAGACTTACAGACAGGCAGAAATGACAGACAAAGAAACAGGCAGACAGACAAACATCCGAACAGATAATCTTACAGATATTGATTAACAGACAAGCAAAATGACAGACAGAAAAGCAAGGAGGCAGGTAAACATAAAAACAGTTAGACTTACAGACGTTGGCTATCAGACAGGCAAAAAGACAGACAAAGAAATCGGCAGACAGGCAGATAAACAACTGAACAGACTTACAGATATTGATTAACAGACAGGCTAAATTGACAGACAAAGAAACAGGCAGACAGATAAACATCCGAACAGATATTTTTACAGATAATGACTAATAGACAGGCAAAACGACAGACAAAGAAATCAGCAGACTGCCAGATATATATCTGAACAGACTTACAGACATTGATTAACAGACAGACAGATAAACATCTGAACAGACTTACAGACATTGATTAACAGACAGACAGATAAACACCTGAACAGACTTACAGATATTGACTAACAAACAGGTGAAAAGACAGACAAAGAAATCAGCACACAGGCAGATAAACATCTGAACAGACTTACAGACATTGATTAACAGACAGGGGAAAATGACAGACAGAAAAGCAAAGAGACAGATAAACATAAATACAGACTTACAGACGTTGACTAATAGACAGGTGAAAAGATAGACAAGGAAATCAGCAGTCAGGCAAATAAACATCTGAACAGAATTCAGACAGGCAAAATGACAGACAAAGAAACTAACAGACAGGGAGAGAACCATCCGAACAGATAAGCTTGCAAACAGGCATACAGACGTTGGCTAACAGACAGGCGAAAATACAGACAAAGAAATCAGCAGACAGGCTTACAGATGTTGGCTAACAGACAGGCAAATAAACAGCTGAAAAGACTTCATACATTGACTAACAGACAGGCAAAATGACAGACAAAGAAACTAACAGACAGGCAGAGAATCATCCGAACAGATAAGCTTGCAGATATTGCTTAATAAACAATCAAAATAACAGACAAAAAAAGCAAACAGACAGGCTTACAGACGTTGGTTAACAGACAGGTGAAAAGACAGACAGAAATCAGCTGTCAGGCAAATAAACATCTGAACAGACTTCAGATATTGACTAACAGACAGGCAAAAATGACAGACAAAGAAACAGGCAGACAGATAAACACCCGAACAGATAGGTTTACAGATAATGACTAACAGACAGGCAAAACGACAGACAAAGAAATCAGCAGACTGCCAGATATATATCTGAACAGACTTACAGACATTGATTAACAGAAAGACAGATAAACACCTGAACAGACTTACAGATATTAACTAACAAACAGGTGAAAAGACAGACTAAGAAATCAGCAGACAGGCAGATAAACATCTGAACAGACTTACAGACATTGACTAACAGACAGGCAAAATGACAGACAAAGAAACAGGCAGATAGATAAGCATCAGTTTGAATAAGAAAACTTACAGATATTGATTAACGAACAAGCAAAATTACGAACAAAAAAAAGCAAAACAGATATACAGATAATAAACATCGAACAGATAACTTACGAACGTTAACCTAACAGATTGACAAAAATGGACAGGAGAGCAAAAAAAACATAAATTATTGAACAGACTTATCAGACATTGACGAATAGATTAGTCAAAAGGACAGACAGAAAAATTTAAATGCAGACTGACAGACTAATGAAAAGACAGAAAGACGAAAGAATAGTGAAACAAAGAGACATCAACAGACATAGACCGACAGAGATTTAGAGAAACGAGAATAACCCTTGATGGAATAAGTCCTGGGGGAATAACCCGTGACGGAATAATCCTTGATGGAATAACCCTTGATGGAATAACCCTTGATGGAATAAGTCCTGGGGGAATAACCCGTGACGGAATAATCCTTGATGGAATAACCCTTGATGGAATAACCCTTGATGGAATAAGTCCTGGGGGAATAACCCGTGACGGAATAATCCTTGATGGAATAACCCTTGATGGAATAACCCTTGATGGAATAAGTCCTGGGGGAATAACCCGTGACGGAATAATCCTTGATGGAATAACCCCTGATGGAATAAGTCCTGGGGAATAACCCCTGACGGAATAACCCTTGATGGAATAACCCTTGATGGAATAACCCCTGATGGAATAACTCCTGATGGAATAACCCCTGACGGAATAAACCTTGATGGAATAACCCTTGATGGAATAACCCCTGATGGAATAACCCTTGGCGGAATAACCCTTGATGGAATAACCCTTGGTGGAATAATCTTTGATGGAATAACCCCTGACGGAATAACCTTTGATGGAATAACTTTTGATGGAATAACTCCTAATGAAATAACC
>JABUQX010014307.1:70000-72500 GCA_015478945.1 Trachelipus rathkii
AATCTATATATTATATATATATATAAAATCTGACCCAAGACTTAACCGATATGCTCATTACGCGAAATTTGGAATACACTTCTTTCTATTTTCACTATATTATTATTATTATTATTATTATTATTATTAATATTATTATTATTATTATTATTATTATTATTATTATTATTATTATTATTATTATTATTATTATTATTATTATTATTATTATTATTTATTAAGTAGAAATCTTAAAGCGAAGGTTTTTCTTTTCTTGTTACATGACCAATCCCATAGTCCCCCGTTAATCCCCCCCCCTACGTGCCCAATAAATTCTTTCCCTCCCCCATTTTAGAATGGACCTTTCCTCTCTCCCGTGAATATCCCCCTTCCTCCCTCCTCCTCCTCCCCCGCTCATCTCCGACCTCCCCCTAATATTTAAGAGTATTGGAAAGTGTTTGCAACGATGTTGGTGCAATGAGTGATGTTGCAATTGATGGTTCGAGTATATGCATGCAAATAATGCAAGTGTTGCAAGATGATCTTAGGTCTCTCTCTCTCTCTCTCTCTCTCTCTCTCTCTCTCTCTCTCTCTCTCTCTCTCTCTCTCTCTCTTTCCCTTCTTATTCTCTCTCTCTCTCTCTCTCTCTCTCTCTCTCTCTCTCTCTCTCTCTCTCTCTCTCTCTCTCTCTTTCCTTCTTATTCTCTCTCTCTCTCTCTCTCTCTCTCTCTCTCTCTCTCTCTCTCTCTCTCTCTCTCTCTCTCTCTCTCTCTCTCTTTCCTTCTTATTCTCTCTCTCTCTCTCTCTCTCTCTCTCTCTCTCTCTCTCTCTCTCTCTCTCTCTCTCTCTCTCTCTCTCTCTCTCTCTCTCTCTTTATTTCTCTCTTTATTTCTCTCTCTCTCTCTCTCTCTCTCTCCTCTCTCTCTCTCTCTCTCTCTCTCTCTCTCTCTCTCTCTCTCTCTCTCTCTCTCTTTATTTCTCTCTCTCTCTTTTTTCTTTCTTTCTCTCTTTATTTCTCTCTCTCTCTCTCTCTCTCTCTCTCTCTCTCTCTCTCTCTCTCTCTCTCTCTCTCTCTCTCTCTCTCTCTCTCTCTCTCTCTCACACATTCTTTCTTTGTCACGTGTACTCTCTTACTTCTTTCCCCTCTTCCCCCGCTATTTCTCCCTCTCACTTCAACTCACTCTCTCTAATATCTTCCTTTTTATCTCTTCTTCATTTTTAATAACAGCATCGCTCACTCTCTCACTCTGTCACACTCACTCTCTCTTACTTTCTCTCTCACTCACTTTCACTCTCAATGTCTTACTTATCAGTTAGGGATGGAGTCAGGTTTCGGTATCGGTATCGGTGTTCGGTATCGTCATCAGATTAATATTATAAGTATCGATACTTATAATATTAGTCTGATGACGATACTGAACACCGATACCGATACCGATACTTGACTCCATCCCAGACTCAAATAAGAAAGAGAGGAGAGAGAGAGAGAGGAGAGAGAGAGAGAGAGAGAGAGAGAGAGAGAGAGAGAGAGAGAGAGAGAGAGAGAGAACGGTATCGGGAAGAAAGGACCGATATCAAATCAAATCAATAACGATACAAAAAAAAAAAACTGTAAAATAAAATAAACTGATATAAGTACCAGATATGTGAACTTGATATCCGCAATTTTTGTGGCATCGGTACTTGATATCGGTATATATATATATATATATATATATATATACTATAATATATATCATATATATATATATATTATTTATATATACATATATACATATATTATATTATAATATACTATATATATACTATATTATATATATATATATATATTATATATATATATATATATACTATAATATCATATATATATATATATATATCAGCTATATATATATTATATATATAGTATTATAATATTATTATATATATATATATATTATAATATATATATATACTATATATAATAACAATCTATATATATAGATATATATACTACCTACTAACTACTTAATATATATAATATAATATTATATATATTAATAATATATGTTATATATATATATATATATATTACTTTATATATATATATATAATATACTGATATTTTTTATATAAATTATTTACAAATTTACAACTTTACTAAAATTTTAAGTATATATATATAGTATTATAGTATATAGTATATTATAATATATACCTATACCCTAATATATATATTATATATATATAGCAAAAATAACTACAGGTTTTATATATAGATGAATAAATACAATTAATATATATATATATACCTCATAAATATATACTTATAAACTATTATAATACATATATATGAAAATATAATAGAATTATATATATATTAAGTTATATAAATTATATATATATATATATATATATATAGAAATCGGAGCCGGAAATAATTTTACTAGAAAATAAAGAGGTTTACAGACGGAGTTGAAATAGGATTCGGAGCAGCCAAATTTTAAAATAATGGATCCGGAGCCGGAGCCGGAGCCGGAGC
>JABUQX010014307.1:77500-85000 GCA_015478945.1 Trachelipus rathkii
TAGAAATATATATATATTAATATAACTATATATAATATAAATATATACTTATATATATCATATATTATATATAATATATATATAATATATATATATATATATATATACTATATATACTATATATTATATTATATATATATAATATAATATAGAGAAGAGAGAGAGAGACGAGAGAGAGAGAGAGAAGAGAGATAGAGAGAGAGACTCCGACACCGAGAGAGAGAGATTCATCATTAAAAGTCGAAATTGAAATTATCATGAAGAATTTTATACAAAAAAGCTAATTTCCCTGCTTTAGCTGTTCCCAACCTAATTCTAAATGTTGCTGTACACAAGTCCGAAAGTTGAAAATACTCTTTCAACATTAGCATTTGATGAGTGCTGACAATGATGATTACTATTTTATATGTACACCTTCTCATTAATTTTTCTTTGATGAAGATCTGTACCAAGATTGAAGAGTCACTTGTGACAACAGAGACGCTCATCAAATACGCGTAACGTTTATAGGAAGGAGGGAGAATTTGCTCGTTAAGAAATTATACAATGGTGCATCAATCAGGATAACTCATTTTCCATAATCCATTGCTTCTTGAGATACTCATCCTCTGAACATTACTTCGGTCTGATATCTTGGTTAAAAATATACGCCATAAGTGAGCTTCTGTTACTGCATGATGATACCTCTCCTTTTTATTGCTAAATCTTGTCTGTTGAGTTGGTGATTAAGCTGTTCTAGCTCGATGTAATATGTTTTCCAAATATAAACAGATCACTGAGTGTTAGTCATGAAAGTGTCTAGCTGGTTAATGTTCCTTGGCCACACACTCCACACATGAGTTTTTATTATAAACTTTTGGAAATGTTGCATTCGATGGGTAGAAAATGAATTCCCAAGAGCTTGAAACAAGAATCATGTTTTACATGTATAAATTTACAAATATATATATATATATAATATATATAAATACATATATATATATATAAAAATATATATATAAATATATACTATATATATATATATTACTAATATATATATAGGATATATATATATATATATATATATCTATAACTCTTACCTATATCTCAGGATTGGCTCTCAAGTACAAGTCTTATGTACTCGTGACTACTCATGTACTAAGTACATTATTTGGACAAGTACTTGTACTTTTTTACTGTACTTGCAGGTTTCTAAAACCACTTGTTACTTTACTTGGACTTGTACGTTGAGCCTTTATTTACTTGAGTACTTGTGCTTTCGTCGTGCAAAAGTACTTTTGGTCTTTTTAAACTTGCCAATATTTTTTTTCTTTTTCATCATTTTCCTACGTATTGATATTTTTTTATAAATATATTCTAAATAAATTTCCATTTCATGAAATAGTAATATTTATATATATTTCTATATATATTATATATATATATATATATATATATATACTATAAATATATACTATATATATTATAATATATATATATAATTATATCATAGATATATATATATATTATATATATATACTATATATAATATATACTCATTAGGTCAGATCAATCAGCATCATCATCAACCACCTTTTTTCCCCAGACTGGGTAATGCGTACTGTACAGAAAACAGAAAAGTAGCTAGAAGAATATGAACACAAAGTCGAAAAGAAAGCCAGCCTTACCTCCCTTCTTCATACCTATTAGTGGAACTCGCCGCAACAGAAAATCCACCCTACGAGCGTTCACGGACCGAAGGACCCTCACGTATGCATCTCACCAATTGATGGGGTTCATCCCTTGCCCAGGTGGCCACAACCATACAACCTCACAAAACCCTGCCATTTACTCATATTATGCACTTTTCTCGCCACCTGCCAACTCACATTATACTCCTCCAGACATTTTTTGTGACTCAACCACTTTTTCTTCGGTCTCCCAGCCAGTCGATTCCAACACACTCACCACTTATTAAATCCACTTAAACCAACCGACTTCATCCATTCTTTTCCTCCTGACCAAACCATCTAACATACTTTTTTCATTTATTCTCTCATTTATCCTTTTTTTCATACCATACAACTCTGTAATATGTTCATTCCTCATTTATCAATTCTTCTCACACACCTAACTACGCCCCTAAGATTGTCATCTGAACACATTGTACTTTAGATAATTACCTCTTAGTTCCAGACCATAGTCTTTACTTACTATACGATTTAACACCAGTAACAACTTACCTCACGCAAGACACTTAGCGCAACTCAAGACTTAGTTCTCTTTACACTCCGACAAGATTTAATTGCACCGGCCTTCTTCCTGCAATTTCACAACTTCACTACTACACTCGCATCATCCGTTCCCCTTTTGTCAAACCATATATATATCCGTAAATATTTTAAACTCCAGTCATTTTCCAGCTGCTCACCATTCTCAGCACTAATTCACACCGGAGGACTGCCGCACTCGTAACCATTAACCTTACTCATTATCTACGTCTACTTTCAACCCATCCTTTTTACACACCCTCCAAATCTTTTCTACCAATCCTCTCAAAACTCTCTTCAGTTCACCTCACAAAACCATATTACTATATATCATAATATATATATATATATATATATATATATTATATATATATATATATAATAATATACAAATTATATATATATATATATATATTATATATATATTATATATATATATTATATATATATAGGCGAGATGGTGATTCATTGGATTGGAATAGTTAGATATAACCAAAACGTTTATCGGGGTATAGTTCCGAGGATTGGAGGAGCGGTCAATTTCAGTACCGTTTATAGTTAAGGCAGGTAAGGGACAAAATGTAACTGTAAGTAATTATAGGGTAATTCCGTTTATGATTGCTTGTAGGGGAAATATATGTTTGAAAGTTTGGTCGAAGGTGCGTCGAGATTGAGTGAAGAACTAATTTAGGGAAGAATAAGGTGCGTTTAAGAAGTCTAGGTATAGGGATGTGTGGATCTAATCTGTACATTGAAACAAATGATTGGGAAAGAGGGAGGAAAAGAATAAATTCGTATTTAGGATTTAGGATTTGCAACAGGCTTATAATAGGATTAATAGGGAATCTATGGCAGGTGTTTGTGATATATGGTGTTGGCCGTGAGTAAGCTTTCTGAATAGGAATCAAAAGTATGTATGAGAGTAGTGAAGCGTGTGTAAGATAAATAGGAGTCGAAAGTGATGTTTTTATATCTAATAGCGGAGTGAGACAGGGATGTGGTCTGTCTCCTTGGCAATCCAATCTGTAGCAGGATAGAGGTTATGCAAGAATTAGAGGGTAGGTGACAATGGAATAGAGTTAGAATGAATGGAGACATGGAGAGAGTGGAAGGATTCTCTACCTATTTATGATGAGGATGATTTGGTTTTTTGTGTGGCGAATGAAAGAGAGTTTGAGAGGACTTATAGAGAGAGATTTGGGAGGGTGTGTAAAAGAAAGGGTGGGTTGAAAGTAAACGTAGATTAAGAGTAAGGTATGGTTGTGAGTTTTAGGACAGAACCTCAGTGTTGAAGTTATTAGATGGTAGCAGCGGAAAAAGTTTCTGAATTTAAATATTTAGATATATGTTGAATGAAAAGGGAGCGGATGATGAAGAGTGAGTGTAAAAAGTGAATGGCTCTAAGAATGGCTGGTGCAGTTAAATATCGTTGGGTGGCATGTAAAAATGACTAAGTGGTTTAAGTGCGCTTATGGGTCTTTACATTGAGTGTATGTTGGTTACCCTCGTTAATGTATAGTGAGGTTGAGACTATTGGGTCTGCGAATAAGAGGTTATAGATCTAAAGACATGTGTCAGATGACAATCTTAGTGGCGAGTTAGGTGTGAAAAGAAATGTTAAAATGAGGAATGAATTAGAGAGTTGTTTGATGTGGAGATTGGGGTAAATGAGAGAATAAATGACAAGTACGTTGAGATGGTATGATCATGTGGAAAGGATGGATGACAGACGAATCGGTAAACGGATGATACGTATCGTAAGTGTTCCTTTGGAATCGACCCGGAATGGGGACAGCAAGAAAAAAGTTGGAATATTAGTTAAAAAAGACATGCCTGGAGAGAGAAATGTGGAGTTTGGCAGGGCGCGAGTAAAAGTGCCATTAATACGGAGTAAAATGGCAGGGTTTTTGCAGGTGTATGGTTGTGGCCCACCTGGGCCAAGGCATGAACCCCACATTGGGCGAGATGCCATAGTGAAGGTCCGTCGCGGTCCTGTGAACCTCTTTAGGGTGGATTTTCTGTGCGGCGAGTTCCCACTATTAGGTATAAAAGGGAAAAGTGGATTGTTTCAGAAAAGGAATGCCTGGAGAGAAAAATCGTGAAGTTGGCAGAGCGCGAGAAGAAAGGTGCCATAACAGGAGGAAAATGGTGGGTTTGTTGAAGGAGTAATGCGTTGTAGCCCACCTGGGCCAAGGATATGAACCGCACATTGACGAGAGGCCATAGTTGAGGGCCATCGAGGTTCCCGGGAAGCTCTCCTAGCGTGGATTTTCTTGACTGGTCGACGCGTTCGCCACTTAATTGAGTATTAAAGGGGGGCGGTAAGGCTGGGCTCTTTTCTACTTGCTTCATATTCTATCTTACATTTTTATGTTTCGGATATGTTACGGCACCTTGCCTCCGAGTCTTTGGGAGGATGATGATGATGATGATGATGATGCATGATGATGATTGATGATTGATGATTGATGATGATGAGGTAGTTGATGATGATGATGATGATGATGATTATTGATGATGATGATTGATGATTGATGATGATGATGATATGATGCATGATTGATGATATGATGATGATGTGATGATGATGAATATATATAGATATATATATATAATATATTAATATATTATATATATATATTATATATATTATATTATATACCTATTATATATATAATTAATAATATATAGTATATATATATATATATATATATATTATATTACTAAATATGTATGCACAGTTTTCATAAGTACTGTTACTTGTACGTTGTACCTTTGATACCATGTACTTAGTACTTGAACAAATTCTAGGAGACTTGTACTGAAACAATTCTAGATTACTTGTACTTGCACTTGTACTTGAAAAAAATGTACTTGAACCCAACCCTGATATATATATATATCCATATTATATATAATATTATATATATATATATACATATATATATATTATTATTATATACTATAATATATATATATATATATAACTATATATATATATACTATATATACTGTATATAATATTACTAATACGTAATATATACTTTATAATACCTATATATAATATGATCATATATATATATATACTATATAGTTAATAAATATATATGTATATACTATATATATTATAAATATATATATACACACCGGTCTCCGTATACTATACTATATATTATTAACTCATATATTAATATCTACCAATATGATTATTATAATCGATTCTCACAATAATATAAATCCCAGCAGAAATATTTTATTGCCTTTCAGTTACTTTCGATGAAAAAAAATGAGAAAACCCTTCAACATTGTAAAGAAAACCATTGAATAAAGGTAATGTCCATTTTATCTTAACCTATTATGGCATGGTCTTCTTCAATCGGATAAACCATTGTGCTGTATACAATTGTATGTGGTAATAAAACCTGATGAGTTTAACACCAACACTGGTTATAAAAACCCTATGGGTTTAAGCCCAATTGGCCTTATAAACCAAAGGTCTTAAAACCATCCCACCCTAGGCATGATGGACATGTGCTAGATTCCTAGTAATTTCTAGCTTTTAGCAAAAAAAATAGTTAAAACTGGCAACCTTCAGGTTTTAAAGTCACCATCTGTTTTTCGTTTCAGATTTGATCTCTTTCTTATTTTTGTTAAGTTATATATCCTTTAGTCTGCATCTTTACTGTCTAATGTCCGCCACGAAAAATGCTGTATGTGTGTCGTGTTCGTCGCTGTCGCTGTCGTGAGTGTGTGTGTGTGTGTGTGCGCGTGTGGGTGGGGGGGAGTAGAGCTCCGGAGCCTGTAAATTTGTGTTAATTTTTATTTAGTTCCGGATATATCTTTTTCTAATATTTGGTTCCGGTCTGATTCCGGTCTGGTTCCGGTCTGGCTCAGGTCCGGCTCCGGTCCGGCTCCGGTCCGACTCTGAATCTTTTAATTTCATAGAAATAACTTTTTTTCCTTGAGCTCCTACACTACTCAAAAACAAATTTTGACTCCGGCTCCATGCAAAACAGTGCTGCTCCGCGGCTCCTTCATTGGGTTCCGGCTCCGGCTCCGCTCCGGCTCCGGCTTTATTTCTTTAAAATATACGACTCCGACTTCAGGTTCTAGCCTAGGCAACGCAATCATGTATATGTGTGTGTGTGTGTGTGTGTGTGTGTGTGTGTGTGTGTGTGAGAACCTTTATGTGTATGCGCCCGCGTGAGTATGTGTGTGTGTGAAAGTATGTGTGTGTGAAAGTATCCTAATGTGTATGTGCATGAGTGTGAGAGAGAGTGTCCCTCTGTGTGTATATGGAGGTGTGTGTTTGGGAGTGTGAGTATCCCTCTGTGTGTATTTTTGAAGGTGTGTGTTTGTGTGTGTGAGAGTGTCCCTCTATGCGTGCTTTTTGTATGTATGCTACATATATATAACCATTATATTAATATATATATACTAATAATAAGTATATACTAATATATATATACTAATATATACTCTATATATATATAAAAATATTATATAAATATATTATATAAATATATATATATATATATAGTATGTGTGTGTGTGTGTGGTTGTGGTGTGTGTGTTTGTTTATGTGGGTGCTGTGTTGTATACTAACTAAATTCTTCAAGTGTTTCAAAACTAAAAACTAAAAAAAAATTTAAAACAACTTTTTTCTACTTTTTTATTTTTGAATATTTCCAAATTAAAAAAAAAAAAAAAAAAAAATTAAAAACAAAATAAGCCGATTTTGGGTATGCGAAGGACGGTGTTTAAGATATTATTATTATTATTATTATTATTATTATTATTATTATTATTATTATTTATTCATTATTATTATTATCATATATTATCCATTATATTAATATTATTATTAATTATTATCTCATTATTATTATTATTAACATTATTATTATTATTATTATTATTATTATTATTATTATTATTATTATTATTATTATTATTATTATTATTATTATTATTATTATTATTAATATTATTATTATTATTATTATTTTTCGTAGAGTGAGAAATATTCTTCAGTAGATAATAATAATAATATTAATATAATAATAATAAAATAATAATATAATAAATAATAATAAGAATAATAATAATAATTAATAAGAATAATAATAATAATATAATTAATAATCAATAATAATAATGAATAATAATAATAATAATAATAATAATAATAATAATAATAATAATAATAATAATAATAATAATAATAATAATAATAATAATAATAATAATA
>JABUQX010014307.1:90000-92500 GCA_015478945.1 Trachelipus rathkii
TATATTAATAAAAAAATTAATAATAAATAAAATTAACACGCTGTTATTTTTAAAATGAATTTAAATAATAATTGAATATTCATAAAATTAATAATAATAATAATAATAATAATAATAATAATAATAATAATAATAATAATAATAATAATAATAATAATAATAATAATAATAATAATAATAATAATAAAATACTATTTAATAATAATAATAATTATAATAATAATAATAATATTATAATATTATTATCTCATTTATTAATATTATTACTATTATCTATTAACTTATTATTCATTATGTTTTCTTATTATTATTTATTATTATTATTTATTTTTTATTATTTAAAATTTAATTATTTTTATTTATTTATTTATTATTCTTATTAACTTTTATTTTTAAAATGAATCAATAAATTAAATAAATATAAGAATAAATAAAATAATAATAATAATAATAATAATAATAATAATAATAATAATAAAATAATAATAATAATAATAATAATAATAATAATAATAATAATAATAATAATAATAATAATAATAATAATAATAATAATAATAATAATAATAAATTTTGTTTTGTTTGGAGCGCTCATAGCTCAGTGGTACAGAACTCGCCTAGCAAGTGAGGGGGGCCCAGGTTCGAGACTGGGTTGGAGCGAGAGAATGTGAGTTATTTCTCTATTATCTCTAAGCTTCGTCACATCAGACGTTAATGGATACATTGGGCAGGCGTTGGCTTGCTGCTAAGGGAAAACACTCATGGCGTACCGCGACATAGGCCTGGCCAGCCAGCGGATTACCGATAGGCCCCAGTTACCCAAGGACCTTTCTCGTTGGGTTCACCTGACAGGGCGTTAAATATTCCTACCTGGGGGATGTCGAGTTCGAGAATAATAATTTTTTAGAAAACCAGGACGAAGCTATTTTCATTTTAAATTTAAAGTTTACACCTCTCGGGCAGTGACCTATGGCTGCTATTCAGTAGGATCTTTCACCGAAAAGGTATATTAATTAAATTTTCTATTTTTTCCACTTTAATTTTTTTTTTTTTTAACCAATAAGCATAAAGATAAAGTTGCCAATCGCTTCAAGCGGTTGTAATACGAAGAAGCTAATTAAAGAAATATTAAAGTTAGTTTAAATCTATGTAAACTAAACTAACTCAACATAACCTTACTTAGCGTATCATAACCTCACTTAATGTAATTTACTTTTATATTTATAAGTTATTTCACTTTGCATTGCTTATAAAAAAAACACGCAGCTAGCACCAAGAGGGCTTTGTACATTTTGTTCGATAAAGAACAAAGAAAAAAAAATAACCAAATTTTTACCCCTTTTTTCTCACGAAATATTTAGAGGAGAAAGATCCTGTCGAGTGTCCGTGCCCTATTATTGGAGGGAAACTACTCTAGGTAATTTCTACCTATAATCCTGAAGAGAAATCGAACCCTAACCATTTTCATGTGACAAGAGAGAGAGAGAGAGAGAGAGAGAGAGAGAGAGAGAGAGAGAGAGAGAGAGAGAGAGAGAGAGAGAGAGAGAGAGAGAGAGAAGTGGGTAAGCAAAGAGAGCATCACTACAGAAATGAGAAGATTCTGACAGAACATCAGAAAGACGTTCTTGAAAGGCTAAGCACCAAATGTCTGGAGAAAAAAAAACTTATTTCTGACAGCTGAAAATGCATCACAACCAACAAAGACACGATGTACAGAAAGAGTAATGTGTGTGTGTGTAACAGAAAGGTCAAACCGGGGTGTTGTCCTTCGTCATGAATTAGCTGTGCGGCAAATTTGTATGTTCAATTCGCAGGGGAGTAACTAAGATTTCACTGTGGCAACCCCGCCAACAGGAGGATGACCAACTTTTTATGAGGGGGCATCACATAGCGTTGCTTGGCACCTCAGGAATCCTGTTTCCAGTATGCCAACCAGCAGGTGATAAAACCTTTACGAAGACTGAAATAATAATAAGTGGCCGGAAGGTGTTCTTGTTATAAAGCCTCGGGGGGGGGGGGTTAATCTACTTGTATAGTTATAATAGTTATAATATAATAGTTATAATATAATAGTTGGAAGCTACTCTGTCAGCCTGAACATTTCAGAGAATCCCCATATGAGGTGGGAACCCAACAAAATGTTAAATCATTGTTCAGTGCATGGAAGCTATAAAGGAACTGTTGGATAATAGAAATCAAAGGGTTCCTAGTTGATCGGTTTTGGAGTGCAAATCTAAACTTAAACTTCCCGAACGGGATTAAAGATTTTTCCAGTTTGATATTTTTAATCTTGTCAATAATGGTTGGACAAATCTTCTGGATTTTTGAGGAATCTTTTTGAAAACTTTTCCAAGAGTTCGACAAAGCAAAATTTGTTCAACTTTCTTTACTACCTTCTTGACAAAGAATGTCAAATTGACATCTATTCTCACAAAAAAAGGCACTGAATTGACATGTTTTTAATGAAAAACTTATCCAAAACACGTTTTTGATGAAAAAC
>JABUQX010014307.1:97500-132500 GCA_015478945.1 Trachelipus rathkii
TCCACACCGTCTTAACACTTTTTATTTGATTACAATTGTTATTAAAGAAATGTATCTATATTAAATTAATATAAATTTGAACCTTATTGCGAGGGAGTCGTTTTATAGATGCTTCATTTTTTTGTGGTGGTCTTTATAGGAAGGTAAATTTTATAAAGAGGTGGCCTTTATAAAGAGAGGATCTTTATATCAAGGTAGTCTTTATATCAAAGAGGTCTTTATACCAAGGCGGTCTTTATATCAAAGAGGTCTTTATATCAAGGTGGTCATTATATCAAGGTGGTTTTTATATCAAGGAGGTCTTTATATCGAGGTTGTTTTATATCGAGGTGGTCTTCATCAGGGAGGTCTTTATATCGGGGTTACCTTTATATCACGGTGGCCGTTATATAGAAGTGGTTATTATAAACAAATGGTCTTTATACGGAGGTGGTCTTTATACGGAGATCGTTTTTATAGATAGGTGGTCTTTAAAGAGAGGATGTGTTTATATCGAAGTGGTCTTTATACGGTGTCGTACTTTATAAAAAAGTGGTCTTTATAAAGAGGTAGTTTTTATACAGAGAATTATATTAGGAATTTTAATGAATCGAATAAAAATGGGAAATTTTTGAAAAGAACAGAAACAAGATATTTTGTCGCTCTGCACCAAATTTCCCTAATATTAATTACATTTTCAACATTAAGCTATACTACTACTACTACTACTACTACTACTACTACTACTACTACTACTACTACTTCTTTACTACTACTACTACTACTAACTACTATTATATTAATAATAATAATAATAATAATAATAATAATAATAATAATAATAATAATAATAATAATAATAATAATAATAATAATTTTGCATTGTTAATGTTCGTCGCTATGCTTGGACTCTCTCTCTCTCTCTCTCTCTCTCTCTCTCTCTCTCTCTCTCTCTCTCTCTCTCTCTCTCTCTCTCTCTCTCTCTCTCTCTCTCTCTCTCTCTCTCTCTCTCTTCTCTCTCTCCTTCCATCTCTCTCTCTCTCTCTCTCTCTCTCTCTCTCTCTCTCTCTCTCTCTCTCTCTCTCTCTCTCTCTCTCTCTCTCTCTCCTTCCATCTCTCTCTCTATTTCTCTCTCTCGTCTCCTCTCTCACTACTCTCTCTCTCTCTCTTCTCTCTCTCTCTCTCTCTCTCTCTCTCATGTTTTTTGCTTAAAAATTCTCAATTGAAACCACCGGTTCCTGAATCGGTTATAATATAATTCAGATTCCAACTCCGGCTCCGATTATTTCGCAGTTTAGGTTCCATTTACATCAATCGGTTCCAATTCCGATTTCAAACCGGTTTGTATTCTGATTCCGGCTTCAATTCCGGTTCTAGCTCTAAACCGGTATTTATTCCGATTCCGACTTTAATTCCGGCTACGATTCAAAACCAGATTTCTATTCCGATTCCGTCTTCAATTCCGATTCTAAATCGGTTTTTAATTCTGATTCCGACTTTAATTTATGTTCCGATTTTAAACCGGTTTGTATTCTTATTCCGGTTTCAAGAAGTCTTTTCAATTCATCGCCGATTCCGATCCACCAATCTTTACCGATTCCGATCCACCAATCTTTACCGATTCCGATCCACCCTAATCTTTACGATTTCCGATCCACAATCTGCCGATTCCACCACTAACTTACCGATTCCGATCCATCAATCTTTACCGATTCCGATCCACCAATCTTTACCGATTCCGATCCACCAATCTTTACCGATTCCGATCCACCAATCTTTACCGATTCCGATCCACCAATCTTTACCGATTCCGATCCACTAATCTTTACCGATTCCGATCCATCAATCTTTACCGATTCCGATCCACCAATCTTTACCGATTCCGATCCACCAATCTTTACCGATTCCGATCCACCAATCTTTACCGATTCCGATCCACCAATCTTTACCGATTCCGATCCACCAATCTTTACCGATTCCGATCCACCAATCTTTACCGATTCCGATCCACTAATCTTTACCGATTCCGATCCACCAATCTTTACCGATTCCGATCCACTAATCTTTACCGATTCCGATCCACCAATCTTTACCGATTCCGATCCACCAATCTTTACCGATTCCGATCCACCAATCTTTACCGATTCCGATCCACTAATCTTTACCGATTCCGATCCACCAATCTTTACCGATTCCGATCCACCAATCTTTACCGATTCCGATCCACCAATCTTTACCGATTCCGATCCACCAATCTTTACCGATTCCGATCCACCAATCTTTACCGATTCCGATCCACCAATCTTTACCGATTCCGATCCACCAATCTTTACCGATTCCGATCCACTAATCTTTACCGATTCCGATCCACCAATCTTTACCGATTCCGATCCACCAATCTTTACCGATTCCGATCCACCAATCCACCAATCTTTACCGATTCCGATCCACTAATCTTTACCGATTCCGATCCACCAATCTTTACCGATTCCGATTCTTCCGGAGCTCTGGCTGAGAACCTACTTCCATGTTGTAATCTTATTTATTTATAATTAATAAAAGAATAAAAAGATATTTTAATAATAATGAACTGTCAAATATCTGCAAATGTTGACGAGGATGTCGGATGTCAGAATTCCACTTCATACGGATCCGGCCAAATATTCCACAAGAACTAGCAATACCCTAATACGGGTGTAAGTATTTAACCGGATATAGATTCAGATCTCAAGATGCGGATCCGGCAGGATATTCCAAAAAGAACTAGTAATATCTTATCCCGGGTGTAAATATTTAACCAGTTATAGATTCGGATTTCTTGATACGAATCCGGTCGGATATTCCACAGAAACTAAAAATACCCTAATCCGGGTGAAGATATTTAACCAGATATAGATTCGAATCTTTTGATAAGGATCCGGCCGGATATTCCACAGAAACTAACAATACCCTAATTCGGGGGTGTAGATATTTAACAAAATATAGATTCAGATCTCAAGATCCGGATCCGCCCGGATATTTCAGAAGAGCTAGTAATACCCTAATCCGGCTGTAAATATTTAACCAGATATAGATTCAAATCTCTTGATACGGATCCGGTCGGATATTCTAGAGAAATTAACGCTATAATTCGGGTGTAGATATTTAACCAGATACAAATTCGAATTTCTTGATACAAATCCGACCGGATATTCCACAAGAACTAGCAATACCCTAATCCGGGTGTAGATATTTAACCAGATACAAATTCGAATTTCTTGATACAGATCCGGCCGGATATTCCAAAAGAACTAGCAATCACCTAATTCTGGTGCAGAAATTTAGCCGGATATAGATTCTGGTCTCCAGTTGTGAGCAGATGTTTCGAATATGATAAGGGAGGGGGGAGGAGGCTATCCTTTACTTTCAAATTATAAAAAACAAACTAAATAGGAGTCTAGGGGCTGGGAACACCTTTCATTTTGATATCTAATTCCCACGCTCAGCTATGAATTAAGAAGGCTGTGATTCTTTAGTCGATACGGCCTCATAAAGACCTTATGAGAAGACCTTATGAGTGGAATATATATATATATATTATATAATAAGAAAGATAGGAAAATGATAGGGTGAAAAGATAGTAAAGTAGTATAGATAAGGTGATGTAAAAATTAATTAGTGAATATACCGATTAAGATCAAGAAAATATTATAAGATATACTTTGTATAATAGAAAAAGAGTTAAAGAGATAAAATGACGTGGGTGAGGAGGGTAGGTGTAGGGAAATAAGAGAAAATAAGTAAGGAGAAAAGTAATAAGATAATTAAGAGATGATTTTCAAGTAAAGGGATAAAAAATATTACTTATATACAGTAATAAATCATTACTAGAATAAAAGAGATAATATAAAGATAAGATAAAATGAAAATGAGTGAATAAATATAATGTAGTGAGGAAAATTATAATACCAACAGAGAAAAAGTAGAGTATTATATGGAGATATTAATAATAGAAGAATATATAAGAGGGAAATAAATTAATTATATAGAAGGATATGAATAATCATAGTAATGGTAACTAATAGTGGTGAAATATGATAGATAAGTTAAAGGTAGTAATAATTTTATAAGTAAGAAGAGATTTATGGTAATAATTTAATAATAATAATTGTAATGATAGTAATATTATTATATAGTATAGTTAATATTATCGATAGTAAGTAAAGTTAAAGAAGTAAGAATAAAGTTAGGAGTATACATCACAGAGCAACTCAGAAGATTAGTAGTAAAAGTAGTAAATACTATTATGATATTAATGATTAAATATGGAGTCAAGTGAAAAAATCTGTTGATTTATGTCAATTGAATTTAATTTTTCTGTGTTTATGTTTGAGCTTCCTATAACAAATTTTTAATTAATTAGACAAGACTATATAGGATAATGATAATAGTACATATTGAGATAATATTAGTACTTAAGTTTTATGTAGGAAATGCTTCACTTTAATTAAAATAAAGAAAGCTTAAAACAAATCTAATAGCTGCTTTTTGTGAGCTAAAAATCGATAATATAGTTAATAAGAAGGAAAACAAACCACCTCTGATAATGTAATTTTAGACGTATAAAAAAATGAGATTGAATTCATTTTAGAAAAGTTCCCGGACTCCTTACCTCTGAATCTTTTAGGACTAATAAGTGTATTAAAAAATAGCTATTTTCTAGCCCCGTGTGTAATTAAGAGAATCCGGTAAATTATCCTTGACAATGTTTTACGTCCAATGTTATACATAAGAGAGCGAACCGCTAACAAGTTCTCCTCTTTCTTATAATAATAAATCCTTCGTAAATCTTACTTAAAAAGATTTGGTTCATAGTATATATTATGAAATACATCTTCTTACGCCGCATTTAGTCTTTACATAATTCACCTCCGATATATTAATTAATTACCCGTACGTTTAAGGTGGCATAGTTTAGAGTCTATTGGAGGTTTTGCTAATGTAGTGGAGGAATTTGACAATTTCATTTTGCTAAAATGGTGGGCTTTAACATTCCTGGATGATCTTTATAATCTGATAAATTATCTAGATTAATATTAATAATAGAAAGTGAGCAAAATAAGCCTATTAATATAGTATATGCGACCAATAGGTAGGATTCTTCAGTGTGCAAACATTTGTGATGGAATCATTTTGCATTAAATACAGGTGACACAGTAGATTTGGGCCATGGTTAATGGGGTAAATAGTGGGTCAGATGTTTAATGGATTATAAAGATAGATATATAAGAGCGACGAATTGTAGCAGAAAGAATGTAATCTATAAACCGGACCCAGCCTCTATTTTTTTATAAAAAGACTGAGTGGAGGGGGCCGCTAAGAAATACTTCCAATTGGGAATGTTAGTTGTTTTGAAAAATTAAGGTATTTGGTCGGGGTGTTTAAAAAAATTTAGGAGAAAGTTGTTAAAATGTTATTATATTGATGAATGATTCAAATGCTCTTCATTACAATAACGAAAACAGAAGATAAAAGGAATACTTCAAAGTGCGTAATAAGATAATTATGTAAAAAAATATAGGTTTATTCCTGGGCATACTTTCTATGAAACTTATACAAGTATTTATCAGGAATATTATAATTATAATACATGTATATTCTCACTCAGTCCTTTATAATATTAGAGTGGTGGATGAAATTTTAGTTCGAAATTCGCATAGGCAGCTAGCGCCTAAACATGGAGAAAGAGAAGGAGAAATGAGAGTTGATTTTTGCATGGAGTGACTAGATTACCATAGGGGCACAGAGCTATAGTGTAGATTATTATGTTGTTTATGACGTTTATAATTTTAAGTATCTGAGAATACATCTTATATGGTATTAAATTTAAGTTTTAAAAATAAATGTTAATATAAAAAAAATATTTTATGTTAAATGTAGTTATATAACCATATGCTGTCCCCTATCTGGAGAGTATTGATGCGAATGATCTATTAATTTTAATTTAATTATTTCAGTAGAATTAGCGAACTTATCTCTGGGAATAATATAGTGAAGGATAAATTTATGTATTGTTCTAAGATGGGTAGTATATAAGTAGGGAGCTTTTGAAGATTTAGACTTGACAAGTAATTGAGTTATTATTAATTATCTGAGTTATTAATTTACGCTGGTGGATTCTAACTGTAGTGAGGGGAGGCTTCGTACACGTAATGCTCTAATGTGGCCATTTGCACGAAAAGCAGATATACGCTGGCCTTTGACTGACCTCTTTGGGACCTATTTTGAAGACCCAATTTATTTTCACCTGCCTTTAACCTTTTGAGGCCTCATTTAAACAGGCGTCTTAAACCTTTAATTTTCATTGCTTGTGGCTGGACCAATTTTCTAAGAGGCCCAAGAATTAGTCGTTTTGTGTGACTGGGACTCGTTTAGAAACACTGTTCTAAAAGGGATATGGCCGAAAATTGTCATTGATCAACTTTTGGTATCTTTAGCCTGTGTCTTTAGTTTCTTAGGGACCAAATAACCGCGCAGTCACGCTTCCATCGGTCATGTTATGGTTTGTGCGACGGATATTTTCTCTTATTCATAGGAGAAGACCTCCTAATTTGTGTTTGATGATACCTCTTAATCTTGGTGGGCGAGCTGCTTGTGAATTGTATAGAGTAGGAAACCTCACCTCCCTAATTTTCGTTACACATACAACACGAAATTTTATTCATCGACTAAGTGTACTATTACGACATATAGAACCGTTAAATGGCTGTAGATGGAGACACACGCACACAAAAATGGTAATCCCTTGTCAAAGGGTAACGCCAAATGGTATATTGTATAGTGCTGAGGCTCAATCCTAGTTGTTGGTGAAGAATAAGTTATGTTTGAAGTGTTTAATCGTGATCGAAATGGGGTATGTAAGGTATATATCATGCGTGGGAGGGTGGCCACCTGTCGCAGACTGACGGGATAATCCAAGTTATGATTATGATTTGTTTTTTATCTTGTTTTTTGAAGACGACATTGAGATTAAGTTGTGTTTAGGAACTGTATACCCCCCGGGCCTGATTATCGCTCTGCCGTAATAATGTCGGTATTTATCGACAACTGGTAAGACAGAGATCGCCTTACGGGATTTTCTTATACCCCCTATAACGTCTTAAGATGTCAAGAAGGTCAGACATTTAAGATAGGGAATCCTCACCCATATGTGGAGCGCAGATAATATTCCGACACCATACCCCTGCAAAGATACTTCTACACTCTGATCAGTAGTATAGAGGACGCTCCCACCCTCAAAATTGGCCTAATTTTTCCTTGGGTGCTCGCCTATACATCGAGCGACTAGTCGATTATATACATATCCTGACTAAAGTCAACTCGGCTTATAGAAGCAATCTGCCCTCTCTGTGGTGATTCTAAATGGACATCATTTCTATTTGCACCAGCGTAGATGTAATTCTCACTCTCCACCATCTGTCTGCCCATTCAATGTTCGCTCGCAACACTCATATATCTATAACGTCTGAACGGAGTCCTGAACCACAAGTCACATTAGTGGCCCGTTATCAAAAATACAATATATGAACTTACACACACAGCCAACACACACACGAAGCCCAAACTCGTATCACACAGTCAAAGATGCACCCGTAAGTACTACGAGTACCAACCTGTACACGGATGTTCAGTGCACTGTAAGCCCACGCACTACACTGAGCACTATATAACAACACGAAAAGTACGCTTAGACACTTTGAAGTTTCATTTCCACAACACTCACTCTCAGTTGGGAACAATCTTTATGGACACTCATTACTCCCATTATACATCTGTGAACCAAATTGAATAAACCAACTAAGAGGGTCGAATGCAAACAGTAAACTAATAGACCAGGACATAAACAAGGTAGAGGTTGTCTCCATTCCGTCAAAGGTCTATATGTTGCTCTTAATAATTGGCTGAATCGCCCACTTGCACGCCCAGGGTCTCAAGGAAGACAATGATACGTTGCTGGCGAATTATATAAGGAGGAATAAAAAAAAGAAGAGCCGTAGCCGACCGAGAGGGGAAGAAAATGAGGGTTAAGTAGAGTAATTGTGCGGTCCCCTACTCTTAGGTTACTATCTAGAGACAGCTCCCTCGTGGTTGTTAAGTAGTTGTGAAAATGTTCTTATAAACCTGTAATGAAAAGATGGATAATCAGGCCTGGTCCCCCGTGACACGCTAGTATGGTTTGGATGTGCGCTGGCGACTCTATTTTTAACTAAAATCTCATGTTATGATATAATACTGGAAATCTGCGCTCGATAGCACAGGACGTGGAAAAAGCGTTATGGAAACCCGTTGGTTTAAGTATATTAAGGGTGTATTGCGTAGCCACCGGGCGGATTACAAACTCGTGTGTCCAGAGCCAATACGTACCTAAGGGGAGATGGATACTATAGTGAGTGTCTATCTTAATATTGTAGTAATATAGTTTAAACTTGTAGGTCTGACCAAAGTGTGGTGACTGTGTTGCAGTAGAGAGTGCGTTGTCTAAGTGGTCCACTCGCATGGGTGAGGATGTGAGACAAAAGATATATGGAGACGTGTGCCAATGAATAATGCACGTTGTCCAAAGTTGTTCGCGCCAATAAAGCAGACTCTAATGGCTCGGATGACCAAAGGTTATGAGGTTTTCGAGTACGTATGTCACACAATTTGCAAGTCTAACAATTGAGGGACCATGTAGGTGAGGTGTAGGACCAATGTTTAGTCTTCGCAAGGCTTGATTTTGACATGGCTTGCAACGTATAGGAGAGGTCATTCACGAGATGTGGCGCCACCTTAATATGTCATTGTGTCCGTGTTAACGCCGTAGTCTTTAATTAGGAGTAGTATGAAGATTCGGAAGGGGAGAGTGGGTGTATATCACTTGCTAGAATGCATTCCTACTAACGAGTTAAAGTATTTTACTATTAAACACTTTCAAATAATAGGCATGGAACAGAGGGAATATAATATAGAATAAAAGGAGTATACAACAGTTGAGAACAGTGACCGCAAAAGTTTCCGAGGGGTCCGAGTCCGCGTCCGCAAAGAGTGAACGCGCGTGGTTTCGGCACTGAGACCCGGCCCGCCGGCGTGCGTTCACCGGCAGATCGAGTAAATTATATTCAGCCGGGCCCGCCCGCCCGGTGGCCGCGCGGAGGCGGCAACTTAATTTCCTCCGCAGCAAGTATATTGGTAAATGCGGTGGCCAGAGCACTAATCATACCCAGATTATTTTGGGATATCGCATTCCCCTGAATGGGAATAAATGAACGGTTTGTAAGAAGGATATTGTACTTTTTACGAAAACTTCTTTGACTAGGGGAGTCAAGTTGACATTTTTTAATTTTCATTGTACACTTTAAAGAACAATTTTTATTTAGACAAGAGTAAAGCATTTATTCGCAGATACCTAAACAAACTGGAAGTGCGAGAACCTTCTTTAATTGAGCAATAAGCCTTAGAGTAATTTAACATATCAATGATTCTATGATGAGATTAGTGAAAGAGATTAGCTCTACTTAATTTACTTAGTTTACTTAATACATTAATTCAGACGTTATCCTTCTATATAAAAATATATATGAAAAAGAATTTTGTAAATGTAAGGGAGATATAAGAGGAAAATTTTACGAAGGGAAGCTTGCCTAGGAAAACTACGGGAATTAGTGTTATCGAGCTTATTGTTAAGGTGTTTTATATTAGATTTTAACTTCACTTTGAATCGAAATGTGTTATATTTAATTTGATACAGGATTCGTAATAAAAGAGTTAAAACAGATCTGCCAGTCGTTGATATTGAACAAGAAAGCAGAAATCGGTAATACAATAGAGGTGTTATACCTAACACCCTAGGGGATTAGTATGCCATTTTTTTTACTGGGGCTTACTGTTTAAACTCCCCTGCTCTACCGCCTATAATCTTGCTTGTGGCGCTGTCACTGGCTTAACTCTCTGCCTTTACTGCCCTTAACTCAATGCTAGAACCTATAAGTAGTGCCATTTCTTAGTAAACTACATTATACCACTTATAATACTATTAAGGCAGAGTAAGTTTCTAGTAAATGCGCAATAAGGTGTAGCCAAACCACCAAGGGGATTACGTGGCGTATGTCTATCTTATGCAGGATGTTAGACCTGCTTTTACTGGCCCCTTTAAAACTTCATGGTTTTTGTGGTGTGAGCTGTTTCCCTAGGCTATCTGGCATAATTATTTTCTTTGCTTATCTACCATGTATTTATAAAGACATCATGACTTTGACTTATGGGCTCTGATTAGCATCAGTATTGAACGTGCCCTTAAGTGTCTTGCATAATTTATAATATTCTTACTTATAGAACTGATTTTATATATATACATTTATGAGTTACAATATTTCCTCATTTTAAATGCCAGGTTACAAGAGTGCACAGTAGAATCACTACAGAGAAGTGTTATTTTGTGAAGATTATAGGGAAGCCACCCAAAGGAGGATCTGTGGGCATTGGTGATTTGGCTTTGTTTACTGGCTTTACTGAGTCTTGGATACATGATGCTTGCTTCTTGCTGAACTCTGGTAACCACAGTCTATATAATCCTATTATCGGTCACGCGGCATACAATTACCTTCTGTACATAAGCTGTGCTGTTAAGTTATATTATACTGGCATCATTGACTGTATGTATATATATATACATGTTTATTTGTATTATTCTAATGTTTTTGACGTTAACTAATGTGATTATTGAAAGTATGTTGTTTATCTATTTTTTCTTTAAATAGTTTCTTTTAATTTTTTATTATTATTTAATTTCTCGTTTATTGAATATTATATTATCTCTCAATTCTTGAGTTTTGTTTGGTGTAAGATTGATCCTGCCATTATTCTCACTCTGACTAATAATATTTTATAATTATGTTGCATAATGGATGGGAGTTATTAGGTGGTTGGTCAAATTTGAAAAAGATATGCGTATGGGGTGAGGATGGGTAGTTGAAATTGTGTTAATGAGGGTTTGCGTAAATTATGGTTTATATAGTTGATTTCTTTACGTTTAATTCTGTGAATATCTTAATGCATTCATTATAGAATTAAAATGTTTTGGTTTAATTGTTCAATACTGTCTCTCTTGGTTTGATGTTTAATACATGACTAATGCCCTAATATTTATTTTGAATATGTTCCTTTATTCAATAGTAATTTTATTTATTGTTTAGATTATTTATGTATTAATATAGTTTATCTTTGCTAGTTAATAATCTTAGATTCAAAAATTATAAGTAAAAAATTTATAGCTTCTTTTCCATTTATTATTGGATGTTTTATGTGTATGTACCGTCTATTATTATTCTATGAGGTGATTGTGTGGGGTTCTTCATACAATAGGCACTTGATTTTATTCTTGTATTGCTTTTGATTTTAGGGGTGTGGTGTGTATGTGTTTTGCGGAGTTCTGTTTTCCCATGTGCTTGGGGAATGGGAACTCAGACATCTTGAGGGATGATTTTAATTTAACTATTTGCACAGTGTAATATAAAGTCTTTCGAGGCCAGCGTTGTGGATTTTTGGCTAATTGGTGTATCTTGTGTTACTTATGCTACTCTTTGGTATATTTGGTTTTATATTAAAGATTCAACACACACCACACACACACATCACACACCACCAACATCACACTCCACACACACAGCTTTACACATTAGACACACATATCACATTTATGACAGCTTTATTACGCACATCTAGGCGTAGTACATGGTGACTAGGTTGTAAGGCATAACCCACGAGTGTGGTATATTATGCGAGCCTACTTCTAGAGGCACACCAGTGGGCACAACCCACTATCTACACATTTGTATGGAGTCTCTTAATCTATTTGCTCAACACCACATGTACTAACTTAAACTATTTTATTCTGTTTATTACCACGCGAGAATTTACATTTTAACACTTCACACAGGGGAACGATTACTTTACACTACCTACAACACAGATTAATTGGACGTTGTTTTGTGAACCTGAAGATGCAACTTCAAGAAGTATGAATTTTACATTCTAGCAGCAAACCAAGCATCACACAAGCAACTTTAACTGTGAAAGGCACAGATCCACACACACACAGACGCAAGAAGGCAGCACACTCGCACCAATAAAGGCATTCAAGACTTAGACTCAAATCTACCACTAACATAAATGAATAATATAAAATAATATAATAAATAATTTTACAATATATTATTAAATAAACTAAATATATAATTAAATTAATTACGATAAATATTAATATAACTAAATTTAGTATACAAATTAAAATAATCCTGAATAATAACCAAAATAAATTAATAATATAATAAGTGTAATGTTTAATTAATTTTGCTTCTTAAAAATGTACTTCTTAATGATTATATTATTATCTAAGCTTTTACTGAATAAAATATCTGTAATACTTCGCCAAATAAAGTTTACAATTTAAATGCTAAAATTGTAACGAAATTAATTAAATATGAATTTAAATACTTGGTAAAGTAACTTATATCCATTAGTGTGTATTGCAAGTTTAATTAAAGCTGGATATGCGTAAAGTCATCGATATATGCGTAAAACACGCTTATTATTTTGTTTATTAGCGATTACTACAGGTTTTGAAATTGAAAATATTTTAAGTAAAATACTAAAACACTCTATAAAATGTATACGTAACCTATAAAGTCTAATTCTGCGGTAAACGGGGCGTACAGGCCGACATTAAAGGCAAACCCCTCACCAGCAAAAAATCTGCATTTGTGCATCTGCCACATCCGCTTCTAGTTTTTGACGCTTTTCTTGATAGATGAGAGGCTGTATATGCAAAATTTGTGCAGTCAGTAAACAATAAAAAAGGATATAATTTAATTATTAAACTCTTTTATATTTAAAATCTATTGTTCATAGGGCATATTTTAGATCTTTGTTCAAAGACCATCATCAGACAATTTTTAATATTATTCAGACTATCAAATTATATGCCTAGTGACCTCCCCTAATTATGGTTAGACCAAAGTTATAATACATAAATTCCCATGATCTAAGATTATTTCTTTACTTTTACTGAATTCTCCTCAAATCTTTCACTTTTCTACCAGAGATTGATACTTTTGATATAGATTCTTTTTAATTTTATCATTAACATGTTTTTTATTTATATGTTAATGTGAAAAGTTTTTATTTATAATTTAACATTGTCTGAGATATAAGATTCGAGATCTGACAATAACATCAAAGGGATCTTACAGTGCTTATATCGCCTCTAACATTGGGACATTGGAACCAATCGAGTCACGGGGGGGAATGTAGCACAAACAACCCGCACTCCCTTACAAACGGACAAACCTAGTCACTCTTGACACCCTCAAAAAAATTAACTCTCAAGATCGCAATATCACCTTTACCATGAAGCACATGTATCAACTTCTACAATTTAAAAGAAACTCACCGATATAATTTATGAAGAAGAAAAGACGTCCAATATCCTTTCACGCATGTCAATAATACGAATATATATCGTTAATAGGGAGCGGATATTCTGCATGCGTGGTACCATAAATCCGCTGTTATTGATTTTTTACTCGCTTCATTTAGCTGTTGGCCCTAAATTTTATGGTCTGTAATCTTGAATAAGATTTAATTTAAGTGAACCATAACAATTTTTTTGTTATTTCTTCCTCTTTGTGTTTTTGGCTTTTTATAAGTTAATACTCCTAGATTTTTATACAATATTAGGGGTAATGTTTTCCTCCAGTCTGCAGTAGGTGTGTGTGTGCTCGTAACGTAAACATCTGCTAACTCAATTTTATATTTTATTGTTTTATAACGTGTGATATAAAACTATGCAAATATCCCATGTCGGATAACGTTCGAGAGTTAAGATTTTATAGTTAAGGCTGACAGAAGAATGATTAATACCATTTTCTTAAGTAAAGTATCAGTCTGGAAATGTAATCCTTAAAAGTGTATTGTCTCATAGTTTCACTAGACCTTCGTACGCTGATTTGGTCTGTATGACATTATATTTTATATCTCGTGATTTTATTCGCATTCTTTTGCAGAGCTCTTATGTCACAAGAGTACAGTTCTTTTCCTATAACATGAACCTATCTGGTTGACTTTTTGAGATGAAATTGATACTGTTAGGAGGGTATGCGTTAGTTATTTAGATTCATAACTCGATTTTAAATCAGACTCGGTTTTGCTCTCTTTATCGGTGCCACGAGTGGTCTCTTGGTGGTGTGATAGTTAATGAAGAGTGTTCATATCTCTTTATCACTAAGTTAGTATTATCCTCCATGAACCACTCTTAATCTTGAGTTCTATATCTTCAAAAACAAGTGACATACCATTCAGTAATCAATCCCCATTCAAAGACTATATTCCGATGGAAGCTACGTGCGATTTACTACTAATATATAATAAATAAGAAGTAAATAACTCGTGATTTGAATATTTTGTCAAGTGATGTTGCTTTACGCCATAGCTCACCACTGTTTAATATATTTAACAATAGTCTGAATATTTATTCGTCTTAGTGTCCAGTATAATGAATTACTTTATGTATATGTATTCACACTTGGAGAGTGGAGTTATATACTCAGAATACTTTTTTCCTTAATACCGTGAGCTTCTATAGCTTTAGACTGACCCAATAGTTTAGTTGGCAATCTGTAGCCCGAATTTTCAATTTATCAACCACATGCAAGACATTTCTTATCCTCTAGTCAAATCTAAAAAGCTTCTAAATAACATTATTATCTTTCTGGATATCAAAATTAAAATTGTCTTAACATAAAGATGAGATAAGGAAACTTCATGGATATTATATTATAATCCATACTTTTTTGTAGACTCTTTCAATTTCAAGCGTCCTAGTCGTCTATGTATCACAAATATATGTTATAGAAGTACCGTTTAATAAGGCGCATATTTTTAATTAACACTCATGATAGAAGATATTCATTCATACGTTGATTATACCTCTTAATTAATATATACACACGCGTCAAAATTCATTACAATAGTTTATAATATACCAAATAGTAAATATACTACCGCATTTAGTATAACTCACTGCTCGATGATTCCTACGTGGTATATCATCGACCCTAGCTTACCTTATGTTCTATATGAGATCGTACCAGACAATTTCATTCCTAATTCTTACTGTAGAAAACAACTATTAGAGCTCTTTAGAAAGTATATTTATTAGCAGGTGACCCGCGAATGTAATACCTATAATTACTATACCTATGATATTTCTTGAAGCGGGAACCTTTGTTACCGATTGATGTTTTACTGAATAGGTTTATTACTGAGACCCTACAGTACTTACATTTGACCATCCTCCGATGTGTATCGGGATTTATACCATGAATTTTATCGACGTGTGTTCGCCAAAAGATTTCATAGAGAGATATAGGTATGGAAAATACTTTTGAATCTGACCTGGTGATAATTGTTACGTGCGAATTGATACCATGTATCTAGAAATAGTGGAGGTACTTTCCTAGTCCCTTTCTCACGATCTATCTGATTTCCTTAACCTACTTTATTAATATATCTTAGTGTAAATATAACATTTTAACTTACTTGTATATATATTTACAATTAGTTTATAATCGTTTATCATACTAATAGTATTATATTAAAATACTCATATTTATGAATGATACTAATAATATTATATATAATTATAATTATTATATATCAATTTATTAATAATAATAATATATATTATATTATTACTTATTATATTAGTTATATCTTTTTTTATATATTCTATTAAATACTTATTTATTAATTTATTATACCTTATATATTATGTAATATAGAAATTATATTTATTAATGGTGCCTTATATATTACTTAACCTCGTATATTATTATAGTTATTTACTGAATTGGGCTTTGATACATGAAAATAATATATCTTACTAATATATATATTCTCCTCCAATACTTTATGTTATGTTGGTATTTTCTTCATGATACATTAGATATATATATTAATATATATAAATCTATTGTAATTGTACAAATGTAGTTTACCTGTCTTATTAATTATTATTATTATAGTATAATAGAGTTTTTTTATTTATCCTTATTTATTATTTTTACTATTTATGAATATATAATAAGGGTTAGCATGTTATTTATATTTTAAGTGAAGTCCCTTAAAAATGCGAGCCCCAGGTTCCAGGATTATTAGAATATAAACGATATGTTTATTTAATACGTTAAAATTTACAAATAATACGTAAATTAAAATATATATTATCTCGGAACCTCATCTCACATTAACTACGAGTTAGTCATAATAGTAGTAATAAGGATTTAACTTCCGGCCTACTATCACATGATAAAAGTAAAACATTATCCTTACTTTTAACTACTGTATTATAAGTGAATACTAGTACCGTCCTAGATGTTTTCAGTTTGAATATATATTTAATAAAATACTCATATTAAATAACATTGAAAGCAATTTTTCTTGTTCCTCTATTTTACTCTCTTTCCAGTTATTTTTTTTGACCTTAGGTATTTACTAGTTGGCATAATATCTTAAGCAATCATTGCATCAATAATTTAAAAAATGGTTTCTATTCTATCAATAAAAACTTCAAATATTAAGGACCATAAACCCCACCGTTAGTTTATTTGCCCCATTCCCCTTCCAACCCCTCTCTCAAAAGAAAAAGAGTCAGTTTTTGAATAAATATAATTTTTTACTTGTACCTTTTGGCATTAGCCGTCTCTAATAAATCCTCGTGACCCTACGGTATTATAGCTGAGACACTCAATATGGTCTCCCTTAACCAACGCACCCAGCTCCAAAACAAATTTTTAACAGAAGACACTTAATTGATTATGTTTTTTTATTATTGTGATAAATGTACATTGTTTAACAGAGCTCAGTGGTTGCTTCTTCATCCTTCGGTCTAGATGTGGACATTTCGCCTCAGCTATGACTATTAAGAATTATATTCTTCCTATATAATTAATTCAAATTATTACTGGTTGGAATATACCTGTAGATTTAGCGATCTTATCAACAAGATAAAGAAAGATAATATTAAAGATCTCAATATATTTTTATATAAATACTGTGTTAGGAATATATTGAATAATGCTTGACTGTTATACATACCTGGTAGCCGAATATTAATTCAAACTATAATTAGTTAACGGTGTAGAGAAATATATGGTTATTTTGTAAAAACTCATAAAAAACTTAAAAAAAATCCAATATATAGTTTAAATATTATAAAATCTAACCTCATCTTTGTTTTTGCCTCCCTTAGGGTGAATTACAATTAACCAATATCTTGAAAACATAGGAAACATGGAGCAGCAACAAAAATGAACACGAATACATGGCGGTTAAAATAATTTCTTATCAAGTAATTAGAGGGAGGTGTAGGGCTGATCCCGAACTACTGAATACTCTATGAGGAACTTAAGGGAATAAACAATTAATGTTGTTGATAAATATCAAATATAGAATAATTATCGGTTTTTTCACTCAACGTATTCGCAGATACTGTTAAATTCCTAACAATATAGCTTCACACAAATATATACTACCCGACAAAAAATTCTTCTTGGTTTATATAAAATTTTGAATAATTTCTATCGTCAGATGGTCTTATATAGTTAAAAAAGAGCCATAGGTAACATTAAATGAATGTAGTGATAAGTGCTGCAGAGAGAACGAATTGCCGCCGACTTATATTCATATTTATATTCGTAATGCTATAGTTAAACATAAGAGAATTATAGATTATGATTCCCATATCAACAATTCTGAAGTAGTGCCAGTGGTTCTGTATACTTACTTATTGTGTATACCGCAACGGTTGTATGAGTTATGAGGGTGTGTGTCGGTCTGTCTCGTGAAGTTCTATTCTATTAAATCATTTTCCTAGCCGAAGGGCGAACGGTGCAGCCAGAAATTACCTTGCTGTAAAGTGTGTTTACCTACTTGTGTCCCTTTCCGAGTTTCTCGTGGTGTGTACTCTTCGTGAGAGCATATTTGTGTATGTATGGCGTCGTACGCGCCTTTAGTTTGCTGTGTGATGGTGTGCCACCAGTGTGTGACAGTTTAACGAGATTAATCCTGTATTAGAGTGGAGGCTCTTGGTCCTGACATCCTCGGTGAATCTTATTTGAGAGTGTATAGTAGTGCGCGGTTTTCGCATCACCTAATCCATTGTGATTGTGTGTGTGAGTTAATTAGAGAGAGTTAAAGGGGCGTCGTATATAGAAATGCATATCTAAAATAAAAAAGATGAATACTATACTCTCCCATATTCAACTAATGTTAAAAGCCGAAAAATGCAAAGTATTAAATTAATATGAAGATAAATTGAAATGAAGGACTTCTTTTTCATCAAGATAAAATCAATCATATTTTAGGGTATATGACGATGTGGTGATCCATCTTAGTACTCTCGTATTATTGGTGTTTAAATAATAGGATCAATTTATTATACTCAAATGTTAAATAAATTATAAAACCTAGAAGAACAAGATTTAAAAAAACAAGATCTATTGTCTAAAATAACATAGAAAGTAATAAATTATAAACTATATAACAAATATACAAACATAGAAAAAAAATAATAAAAATAGAATAATATCAGAGTCATGACGATATATCGCAACGGTTAAATAATTACTTATATTATATGTGGAAGAATCGAAATTAATATGATCAATAAAAATACAGAGAAGAAGATAATATGGAAAATAAAAACGTATTAATTAATAAAGAGAAAAAAGTACATGATGTTGTGAATATTCTTAGACTTATCGTGTACTAATTATTGCGCGCGTTCCAATACTTAGCCTAGTAAAGTATTAAAGCCATATCTTAAATAACAGTAACAGTTATAAAGCCAATGTATAATTAGCACACATGCACAAGTGTCTGCACTAGAATTCCATCCCTAGTACAACAGCCTCCAGTGGTGTGTGGCATTCTCATATAAGAGGCAAGTATCCTCTTACCATATGTTCGGTGCAATGTTCATATGCGTGTACGGGTTAAGATGAGCAATTGATGTCAAAATCAAAATAGCATTCTACCTTATATTCTCCCTGCTCATGGTAATGTTAGTTTGTTTTTTATTGGTATAAAAGTCGCACATTAATTGGTAATTTCTTAAGAGGGAATTATTAGCCTTAGTCTTAAATCGGTGCTAAACATGTAAATTGAAAGATATATATTATCTATTGCAAGTTTCACAGCCCTCTTTTATCTCCATAGTCTTAATGTAGGGTTAAAATAAGTGTGCCAGTAAACATGAGCGGTGATTAAAAAGCCCCTCTAGATTAATATGCCTCATTTAAAAACCAGCTTAAAGCCTGTGGAAAATATTTTTTTTAAAACCTCCAGTAAAGCAGATCCGTTTTACAATAGCTGACTAAAACATGTGTTAAAGCAGTTAAGCAGCACAGCAACAAACGTCTGTTAACCTTAAATCCTCCCCTTGTGCACGGTGTTATATAGCGCTCACACCTCTACTAGAATATTTCAGCCGCGTTACTTTTTTCTTATATACGCCTCTCTTGTTCTCAAGGATCATATATGAAGTAAATACAACATGTTATAGTGCCCAATATAAAGACCCCCATCACATGTTTTCAAAGCCCAGTGAATATTTGAAAGCCCAGTAAAACCAGGGAGATTATATCCCTTGCCGAGTAAATTGCCAGTGAGGCCGTTAAAAGTGATCTGCCCATGGAATATCACCTAAAATGTGCTGCACATACTAATTGCCTCCCTTTACGGTGTTAGTAAACACCTCCATAGAATTAAGGGTATATTTTACTGTAGCGTCCTTAACCGGCAGATGACGGTACTCTCTGTCATATATTTTCTAAAATAAACTTGCCGTAACTCATTATTATTAAGATTAATTAATTCCTACCAGCACACTTTATTGTATTTTAGTCATATCAGAAGGAACTCCTACTCTCTCTCTCAGGAGATAGATTTTTTTGTCGGTTCGTTTAGAGATCTATAGACATTTTAAAATATTTAAAACTTATTTAAGAAATTAATAAGCACAATCCAGTCATGTGCCGCTTCAACTGCATGAATTGTTGATATGCCCATTAATAAATAGAATTTACGTTATTTATTGGTTAATATAATAAAATTGAGTCCTCCTTAGACAAGTGCTATTTAAATAAAATGTGTAATACTGAGCTTATTGTAAATTTTACATATGAGATGATCTCATATAGTAATATGTAGAATATAATACAATCTCGCTAAATAATGGAAATACGGGTGTGCTGTTGAGTTAAATTATAACTTTCAAGATTTTGAGATGTCTCGTATTTCCGGTTCGCATGCGTGTGAAAGAGTCTATTATTAGCGTGTTCCTTTAGTGGGGTGTGGGATCAACGCGGCGGGCGTGGGATTATATTTTCAGCTGTGCACCTGGGCAGTGCATGCTTGGTCTTGCAGACGGTTTCGCGACCATGGAGGATATTAATATTTTCTTTCACCTTGGTGTCTCCGTTGTGGTCTCGAGAGAACTCCGGACTGCGAGAAACGGTGTGCTATGTGTCTCACAAATCTATGTGGTGTGATATCTTCGATTACATAGATATAGTATCGTGTCTAAAGTGTCCGTGATTAAGTGTAATTAAAAGTCTCAACTCGTCAGTAGGAAGCATTTAGCCCAGATGTAGTTTAACACCCTCCCACTAGGTCGTCTATTTAAATCTCCTGCTTACCTGGATGTATAGAACCTCTCCTCAGCCATATTTTTTATGTGGTGCTCAGTTCACGGATTGCGAACCTATTTCTCTGAGGTATGAGGCTCAGATCTCCACTTATAGAAAAAAATAAGGTGATGTGACTTAACTCATAGTTGGCGAATTAGCTGTGTCACCTCCCTGTGTTAGGCTACTTTTCAGAGCGCACTGCACTCTTTGAGCGAAGTGTGTGCAAAATAATATTCATCTCTGACTTGGTGACATAAATCATTCAAATTAGTCTCTCATTGGCACTCGACAACTTTCGTCCAACTATTCGTCCTTTGGCATACTGACACCTGGTCATATCTAATACTCTTCAAAAACACTAATTTTAGAAACCATCCCAGTGTACTGCTTTTCTGTTTATGATGGGTGACCATTACTCTATACAGCCCCCATTTCAAGTTTCAGTCGTGTGTGGTTCACACATTTTGACCCATCTAGTTTTCCTGAATCATATGACTCGTCATACGGGACTAAGTCTCTTGAATTATTTCATGTTCAAATACATATAGACCATATCTCAAAATAAAGAGTCTGGTAGTCCCCTAAAAGAGTACAATTTTTGTAAGTGCTCGAATATCACGTTTTTTCACCCGTGTGTCCCGCGTCGATATATAATTGACCTAGAGGGCAAGACTCCTACCTCTTCTTGTCAGTGCTGTGTACCTTTACGATGCCTCTCTGATTCTCCTCTCTTATTTAATTCAGTGCCTCGCTTGAGTGTTTTTCTGACGTAGCTGCTCATTATTATAAGGGAAAATAATATTATTTAAAAATTATCTATATTTAACTCCTACTTACCTTCAACTTATATTTAAATAAAATCAGAGTGTAAATGGTAAGTTGATATTGTGGTATAAAGTCGCTTATAATGATTGTCTATGAATGTCGTTGTGATTCATTAAGCGTCATATGTTTGATATATTTTGTTTGTTTTTAAGTGTGTGGAGTTGATGTCATTAGTTTCGTGTGTTGTCTTTGATGTGTTTAGTGTGTGATATGATGTAGTTGTGTTTTCTAGTTATTGGAGTAATGTGAGGCTGGGGCACCGAGTTTATTTGTTGGCCGAGAAAATGGCGTGGTGGCCATGAAATAGGACGGCCTAATGGGGATTTAAGAACTCTCTATAAGGGGTTTGTACGTGAAAATACTCGTAGCAAAAAAATTTAACCCAATGTGAAGACCAAAGGGGATTGGGTGTCTCGAAATTAGATTTACCCGCTATGGGCTCTCTAAAATGACCCACGGTTAACACCCAATACAAATTCTATCACGCTGCCTCATGCCCTTATTAAGAAAATGTTACACCAATTGGAGATGAATCCCTAATAGGAGTTTAGGAGTCGCGCGTGATATCCATTGTCTGCTCCACGTATATTTTGTATTAGGTCAAATCATATGGTATAGGGTGTTACGACATCAATTATAGGCTTAAGTCCTCTTAAAGATAGGCCTCAATAAGATATTTAGACCGTTGGCAATAAATTGGCCCCAGGTTACCCGTAATAATTAGGGTGTCTCGAAAAAATTAGAGCGGAGGAGGATAATTACGTATTTATCAATTTATAATCGTATGCTACGCAACCGTGTCGCATAACCCTTCTTCGAATAGTGTGTAGTTAAAGTAGCCACCTCCAACACTAGTAGTAGTACAATTTGTTTATCTCTAAGGGGTGAAAGCCTCTCGCAAACATATATAATTTAGTAAGATACAATAAGAATACCAAAATAAATAATTAGATAGAGTATCATCAAGAATAAGCATAATAGTGTGTAACTATCATATAATACATATAGGATACTGAAGTTTCTCGGTGTGTCTCATAATAATATCCCAAATATATACCTCCATGTGCGATATCTAGCCTCCAAATAAAACATCACACGTATTGAGACCATTACAGTCATCGCAATATGTGGCTTTCAAGACAATCTCTTCTCAAAGTTAGACAGAATGTGTTGTGCTTCAATGTATAAAAGTCTCAAAATGATTAATAAATGCCTCAATAAATAGAAGTAGTCAAATGCAAGTTGTTAAAAAAAGGTTTATACGTACTCATATAAAAATCTCAAATAGATCGCAACAATAATTATTAAATAATAAGAGTGATCCCATAATAATATTCTTGGGTGGGCAGATAAAATAAAATTAAAATAGTGGCCCTCTGCCAAAAAATATGATATATTATCAATGAATACCAGAGTAACAAGGTATATACTAGAATATGGAGGTACCCAATAATATGATGTCATATAGCATAATTAAATTAATTGATAGATAATTGGCCCAGGGTGATCCCTAACTCACCTATAACTATATATAATCCTCAAACATAATATAATTAAAGATAAACAAATAATAAATAAATTATAAGCAATTAATATATAACTAAAACGTACACATTAGTTGTAATTTTAAAAAATATAAAATAAAATTAAAATTTAGAATATTAAAATTATTAATATAATAGATTTAAGTTATAATTAAATATTATATTATAATATTATTTTATCTCAATTGTAATGCTGATAATTATGGGTAACGTTATCGCGTAGTAAGGATAGACTTGATTTACAATTAATATATATAAAAATAATCAATATTAAATAACCAATTTATATAATATCATGCTAATTATATATATTAACTTAGTTGAAAACATAGGAGAGAATTTTTTTTGGCTTGTTTGTGTTTTTAAAATTATTTATGGTAAAAAAGTAGTTCTATGTTCATGTATTTATATATAGTTTAATAATAATAATATAATAATTATAATAACCTTTGAAAACAATCTTCTTTACCAAATGTTCCAATATTTTTTGGTTTGGATTTAATTTAAATGGAAAATTTAGTTAGTGTACAGTAAAATAAATATGAATCTAATATCATTATCATTCATAATTATTTGGTTATAAAGACATGTAAAATGTAATAATTAAATAACATAAATAAAAATTTAATAATGCAACATCAAATATATTTAATTTATAATATGTAATTTCTAAATATATTAACTGTATAATATTTTGTGAATATAGTACCTATTTGTGAGTGTGTTATTATCGTTAAGGAATGAAAATATAGCAAACGAAATGTATATTAATAATCATATTTATTGTAGTGCTTTCTCGAGAAAAAAATAATAACCTTCGTGCAGTTTAGATGAGTGTATAATAAACACTTGACGACACGATATCGACACGATCTTATATCTATACACACTACTTCGATAAGCGTAATATACACATCTTATTGATAATTTGACGTCTAATTCAATGTTTACTTGTATAATTATTTATTTGGTATTATTATATACAGATAATATTTAAATATAATAAAATTATTGATAATTATTTACTGATGACGGAATAACTTACTTCATAGAAAGAGTTAGGAGTACCTAGATGATATATTTAGCTCGTGTTCTAGTATTACGCTTCTTACATTGCTATGTAAAAGATATAAAAATCGATTCCTGGAGACCTTATGGTAATGAAAAACAGGACTTAATTTTCGTTGCTGGGATGCTGAGATAACCAAATTTTGATATGATATTGCTAATAAATGACATTATGAAATCAATTAGAAAGGATGATCTTGGATTCCTAGATAGTCCAATGTATTCCATGACTTCAACCGACCACTTATATTTCTTCCAAAGAGTACAAGAGTATGCTACAGCGTGAAAAGAACAATATACCATTGTGTTAAAATCTGTTGTATATTGAAACATTCCAAAACAGTAATAAAATATGAATAATATTAAAATAAAATAATGGTATAATATATATAAAGTAAATTTGGATTAGAAGGAGCACTCTTTTTTAACATATTTGCGTTTTCCGAATGGGAAATGGGATAAAAACTTTTTCTTATTAATTTTTTGCTTCCAAGGATGGAATACGGCACTACGCTTTTAGGGCTGAGACCGTTAAACATTTAGTGTGGTGGGTTTGAGTATATTATTCTTCATTCTCTTTGTATCAACATAAATTTTTGTCATCATTCTTTTATCATGATGCCGGTAAGGATACCCCCGCGATTGACACAGTACTCAATAAAATTAAACTCATAAATGTATCGGTGGTTTTGAATCCTTTTACCACTCTGAGTTGAAAAATTGGTAAGTAGATATAAAACTCTCGCCACCTAGTTCAGTTTGCAACTCGAATTGTTCAGGGCAGCGCCCCCTGTCCGTCCTTGGCCATTGCCCCGGGTGCTGTTGGGTGGACCGACAGTTAAGGAATATTACCTGGGCTTGTAGATTATTCATATATAACTACATAAAATGCAAAATGCCAATAAGAAATATTAGCGACAACATTCTGTCTATTTAATTTATGGCGAAGAAAGCCGAATAAACTTCCAGATTATTTCTCTTTGACATAAGGTCCCTTATTAAAATACGTATCATTTGATCTGGAATTTAAATAGAATTGAAATTAATTTTTAGAAAACTGATTTTGTTAAAGTAATTATAAAATTGAACTTCTTTATGAAATTTTACCCAATGTAATTATTTTTATCATTTGATTACTTTATTGAAGTTATTGCTTCACGGTATTATCCATTCAAAAGAGATGTATCGTGTATTCCGACCTGTCCAGAGCACTATTTGTCTAGTGTCTGGAATATACTTCAGTAGTAGTAATGTGTAAAGTCTTTGGTAATATATTTTTTTTTTTTTTTTTTTTTTTTTTTACCATTTCCAGAAGCTCATTTTGGCAACCACCAAGGCATCTCCTAAGGCTAATGGTTATTGTCTCCGTGGTTACCCCCTGTTCGTGCTAATTAATTATGTTTTGGAATAACAAGTTATTGAGAACCAGGCATTAATCCTGAACATAGTAGCGGCCATTTGGAACCCTCGAATACTACTGATCATTAACCAAAAAGGGCAATGAGATATCTCATTTCTTACCTTCCTCCATACTATAAAAGCCTAATTTATTTGTTATTGTTTGAATTCAATTTTAAATATTATTATTTATATTATATTTTATTTTAATTGGAATTGATTATTATTAATTACTTTTTTCAAAATAAATTATTGTAATTATATTAATTTATGTATTTAGCTTGATTGATGGGTATTTGGGCTATGAAGACCCGAAACGCTGCTATTAGCTATAACGTAAATGCATATCGCACAGCTTATCTGTTTTTTCGTAGCTTTTATTTTATATATTATTCTTAAAAATTATTTATATATAATAATATATCTAATATAATAGTTATTTATATATAGTTGAAAATATATATAGTTAGTTATATAAGTATATATATATATAATATATTTATTATATATATTATTAGTATTTAGTATATTATTATTTTATTAAATAAAAAAAGGGCTATATAGTATAATTAGTATATGGTATTATAGGTATATATATATATATAATATATATTATAATATTATATATTATTAATAGTAATAATAATAGTAGTATGGTATTTAAAATTAGAGGCCGACTATTTAGTGCCAAAATTAGGTGGTATAGCTCTGAGCTTCGTAGGTACTTTAGATAGGTGCACGTAAGGAACAATGGAATACCATATCATAATTATTCTGACAAATATCTAATGCACGTAAGATAAAATCTCTTTTATTCAAGAAAGATACAAATAAAATAATGAGATAAATATTATTATTATCCCATTACTGAAAGGGAATATAATAAAGAGGCGTCCGTCAATAAAATTGATATTACTTGAATATAGAGACGCAGAGAATGGCAAAGAGCGACAAAGTGGGAAAACTTTAGGGTCTGCAAAGTGAGCTGAGCGAACCAGCTGCACACAATTTATTAACAGAAAAAACATTTAGTCCGCGCTACACGAGATCTAAAGCAGAATGCAGCTAAAGAAGCGGCAACCATTTTGAGGCAATTAAATAGATTTGTATTTTTCAACAAGCACTCAAAATAATATAAGGGAGCCGTCACAGAAATAAGACTATAAAAGGCAATAAAGTGTCAAGTATTTTAAGATAGACATGAAAACAATTACTTTCCTCTGTACTAATGGAGTTAAATAGTTAAAGAGGAATGGAAGAACGTATTTGATATAAAAGGATTAATAACAAAAAAGTTCTCTATGGATTTTTAATTATTATTAATTATCTCCTTCCTCGCTCTCCATCTTGCATTCTGCATTCAGTTTCATATATTTCTCTTCTTTCATATTAGATATAAAATTTTTCAAAAAATTGCTGTAGATTATTGCCATGGAAGTGCCCTCTCTTGCTCTTAGAATGTCGGGTGGTAGCCTTAGTGAGTTAAACAACACTCTCCACGGCCATGACTGTAGTTTCATGGTCTAAGTGAGTATATAATATAATTTAGCGTATTTATAAGTTATTTAATTAAAACAAGATTTATTACAACCCAGACCTTCCTGGTTAATTCACAGCGGAAACGGGTTCTCCTAGCTGAAGAGTGGGTACTGTGTGTGAACGCTTTTATATTATGCAGTTCACCATGACTTATAATTCAAGATTTGTACTTTCACATACATTCTTTACTCATCCAGATTATATGATGGTGTTTTGCAGCTGTTACCATGATTTAATAGAGTAGGAACAACCTTACAAGATATTCTTTTAAGAAAATACTTTTTAGAATATGGGCGTGGAAAATGCATATAGGAAAGCATACAAATCAAATTGTTTTAGAAGTGTTTTCATCTTAGAATTCATTTAATGTCAGATGTATTAATTAGGTAGAGTAGATACATGAGAAAGCAGTATATTGTAATAGTTATAGATAATATTGTGATAAAAAATAACAACAGAATAAATAATAATAAAAAAAAATAAAAATTATTTAATTTTATTATATAATATATAAATACTCTAGATAGACGCATGCTTGTCGTTTGGCTTAACTTTTTATGATATCTAGTAGTATGGCAACTTATTTTTAAAAATATGGTGTTTTTTGACGAGTTATATATTTTTAAGTAATTTTTTTTTAATTAAATATATTTTTGGAACCCCAGAGGTATAACCGCCAACTCTGATCAGCTAAGAGTTGTATTAAAGTCTCTCTGTCTATCGGGATACGAAGCAGGGTAATAAGGATCATAATTATTCCCCACCCTTCGGTGATAGAGGGCTCCGGAACCCCTCAGCTCTTTGGTATTTTAGGGTGTTTCGCGGGTTAGGTTATTCCTCCGGCCATCAATTCCCGTACTGAGGTATGTGAAAAAACGGTCCCCCTATACTGTTTCCCCGTCGGCATCGAGCCCCCTAACTTGGCCGTGAAAATCTTTATATTACAGTTTATACACGGCCAAGTTAGGGGGCTTCGAGCCGTAACGGTAGGATACAAGGAATATAATAATGCTTATTGTGATGCTCCTTGTGATATGGAATACCCATATATATATATACGTATAGGGTAGTAAGTGAGTGTCAGCTTGTATAAATACGAATCCCACTCTCCTACGACACCCTCAAGATACTAAAAGAGTCGGGTAGGTATTCTCGTGGAGGACCTACCTCGTGAAGTAGGGAATTAGTTAATACCCTGAGCTCTATTCGCTCGCGTGACAGGAAAGCGGAGAGGATAACACCATGATAATTCATGACCAATCGGTTGGAATATATACCCTTGGGGTTCCCCATTAGTCTTTAAAAAAAAATAAAGAAAGGGGGGGCAGGTGGAAAATAATATCTGATGAGCAAACTATTATAATAAAATGTTTCACGATCTAAAAGACCACGACAATAGCATGGTCTCTTGGAAGTAATTATATATAATATTAAAAAAAAAAAAAAACAAAAAAAAATTAAATATCATTTATTTTCGATGGATTCTTTTATATTGAATTATATAGAAACTTTTCTTCTAAAATAAAACTTTTCTCTAAAGTCGTTATAGTTTTACCTTCCGTAGTGGTAAAACCATTCACCATCAATAAATAATATAGTATGGGTTGCATCAAGTTCCAACTCCACGTCCTCGTTCCGCATAGCACCCTGGGCATACGAATTAGTTATCTGTATATAAATTTTGATAACCTTTAGTTCGGCCAAACAGAGAAATTGCCTGGGAGGCAGGTTATAGGCCTAGCCGCCACTGCCTTGAAGAAATTACTTGCATTATATTACCGTGTTAGACAGCCTGGGAGAACCACGCAGAACTCTGGATTTAGACTTAGAGGATATAATCGAAAAAGGACTTACGAATTTTGGTCCTGACAGCGATAAATTATAGCAATAAAATGTGAGGTTGACGATATAGAGGAAAAGAAGGAAGGATGGATGTGGAGTGATGATGAAAGCCCAGACTGATTAAAGATGTCAGGTGGGATGTCGGAGAAGAGTGTGTGTGTGTGTGTGTGTGTAGGCGGAGGAGTATGTGTATAGTTACAGTGGAGAGTCGAGAATGTAGAATAAAGATAGCAATTGGTGTAAGGTTTCAATTTTATGGACAAAGATTGCACCTTTCATTTTCAGGAGTGAGAGGGTAAAACGAGAGTTTAGATATAATTGAGTACCTGTTTAAAATCAGATGAAAATAAATACGTTTTATATTCGACATCTTGTATAAAAACATGTTGCTCCACCAGAGGAGGAGAAGGAGAGTTTCATGGATTTGTTGGAGGTGTGTGTGGAAGGTAGTTTTAGCTGTCTGTCATTCTACTTGTATGGGTGATTTTAATGCCAATAAGGGAGAGAAGAAAATGAGGTGAGAGACGGATATTTGGGTCCATCGATGGATGAAACGATGAGAAAAACCAAGAAGGGGGAGAAGACTCATAGGAATATTAGCGATGAGAAGAATTTAAAAAATATAAATGGAAATTTTCAAACACAGGAATCTCATAAGATCGGAGAGATATGAGATGTGAATTCATAAGTGCATCCCAACTCTTAACCATTGATAAGTTATTTCATCTGAACTATGCAGGAAACAAAGACATTATCAATGGAGATTTTGAAATATATTTTAGAAAAAATTTAAAACATGGAATCATCGATTTTTTATTGGGTCTTGAATGTAATGAAAAATGTCAATAAAAAGCCACACAGGCTTATCAATAATTTTCCAGTCAAAAGTAAATCAATTTCAAAATTTATTAGAATTGCTCCCCATTCTGATTCCATAACCTTGGTTTTTATACACTTAGTATTATTACATGTGGTAAGATTATTTTAAATCTTTATTATTATCTTCTTCTTCTTCATCTACCTTTTTCTCTCCAAGACTGGGGGTAAGGTGCGTAACATGCGATCGGAAAAGAAAAGCAGAGAAGAAGGATCGCGAAAGACCTGAACCATTAATTAATAAGAACTCGTCGCAGTCAAAAAATCCACACTAGAGCTTCACGGAACCGCGACGGATCCTCACTATGGTAAATTGTCAAGTGTAGGGTTCATCCCCTGGCCCCGGTGGGCCACAAACAACACCCTTACAATCACCTCCGCCATTCTTCATGTAGTTCTCACACAGTCTGTCCATCTCCATTTCTCTCCTGCAAACATTCCTTTACTGACTCAATCCACTTTTTCTTGGGGTCTCCCAGCCGGTCGGTTTCCGCTTAACCAACCGACTATCATTCATCCTTTCCACATGACCAAACCATCTCAACATACTTTTCATTTATTCTCTCGTTTACCCCTTTCTTCACAACCACACAACTCTCTAATATGTTCATTCTCATTTTATCATTCTCTCACACCTAGCACGCCCCTAAGATTGTCCAATTTCTGAACACATTGACTTTAGATCTATAACTTCTTATTCCGACTCAGTCATCTCGACGCACTCTTTCAACCAAAATGCCAGCATACATTTTCCCTACAACACTTAATAAACTATTATTATTATTATTATTATTATTATTATTATTATTATTATTATTATTATTATTATTTGAATAATATATATATATATATTTTATATATATAATATAAATATATAAATATATATTAAGTATATATATATATATATTAATATATATATATATATATATATTATATATAATATATATATATAGTTAATATATATATATATATATATATATATATATAATAATAATATATATACTACTATATAATTATATATAAATATATATATATAATATATATATATACTATATATATATATATGGTGGCTCAAGGATTAAAGCAAGTCTTTTCTCTCTTAATGATTATAGTTTTCCTTCTCGTGAGAGAGAGTTCGAATCCTCGAACCAGCCACCTGAATGGACATCAAAAATTACTGTCAGTAGGAGATTTTCTGTAATATTTAATTATCATTTACAGCATCTTCGATTATGCAGCTTGACATGATGTATGAGCACGATTATCTTCTCATATATCTCAAGCTAACATGATCAAAACCGTCTATTACAACATTTAACAGTAATTTATTTGATAGTCTCATATAATACAAGTAAAATAGTATGATAATATTACAAGGGAACGGAAGCAACTCTTTAAATTAAAGAACATAATGTGATAAGAGAGATCATACGCAAGTGCTGGGATGAACTCAGCTGGGTTATACTACTGAATCAGCTTACCAAACAACTTTACTCCACATCTAGAATTATTTCTTATCACTATGTTGCATCTCAGTTCTACACCAACACATGCCATTTGCTCGTGCCTATATATTATTATCTCTAGCATTAGAATATACTATCTCAAAACTCTATGCTTTATCCATAATGAAATTTCGCATTTTTTCGAAGAATTCTGAAGATGTTCTTGAAGCACATTATATTCTAATTATAACATTTCTTTAAAATAATAATATCAATAGATGGTCGATTGCTAAAGATAAAACTTCCTGATGGAACGGACGGATGTCGTTTCGATAATCGTTTTAATGTCTGTGTACTCTTTCGCTTTGCTGAGGGTTTCCAGGAACTGCGGCTCGGAGTAATATATGTCTTTCTGTACGCAGATGGTTCTATGCAACACGCTGGTAATACGACTTCACAGAATGGTTTATCAAGCGTTGGTAAAATCTCGCATCCGGGGTCAAGAATAGTTGGCTGCCAATTTTTCAAAAGGTCTGGTCAATTGGGCTTCGCAGAAGGGTACCTAAAAAAAATCATAAAAAGAATATAGATAATACTTATAGAGACAATAGATTGAACCTACCCTGTACTCATTCCCTAACGGAATTCCCATTCAGGCGGGTGCAAACGCGGGACTTAGATAGAGGAAGATTGAATATTGAGGGAAAATAGAAAGAAGGCAAGGGGTTCCACATGAACAGAATGTGAACTGGAAAGAAGGAGGCAGGCAATACCGAGTGGATCTTGATGTCAATATTCACACAATTTCAAGTGTGAGAAACAAAGGCACCTCATGTGTTACAGGCGACGCATGTGGTGGAGAATGCGAGAGTCTATCCATATATCTGCTAACCACGGAGCACAAGGAAATATGGCTTTGGGTCTCTAGACGCAACTCAAATGACCTAGGGTGCGCTTTTCTAGGCTACGTATAGATGGGTAATTATTTAAATTTAGTGATTAAGGTGCTCAGCTTTTAACATGGAGAGCGACGAAGGTCATAGAGTGTAGTCTATAGTGTGCTGGGAGAAGGTAGAAAATGGGACAGCACTGAGAATCGTCAGAGTAAGAGGAGAAGAGAGGTTCAAGGACAAGGAGATTGTGTGTAGGAGAAGCATCAGATTTTAATAATAAGAATTCCCATAAGAGTGTTGACTAGCATTCGAGAAGGAACAACTCTTCAAACCAAAGGAGGGTGACAACTATAACATCAGATAAGCTACTTACCGATGACCATTGTAGTTATACATGTGAGCTAAAATCTCAAATCCATAACGAGAGGTGGCGAGAAAAGAATCAACAGAGTTAGAATGAGCACATGAGAAAGTTCTGACGTCACGATTAAGGCAGAGTTCTAATGACAGGAAAAAATGGCTCTCACAAGTAAGTTAAATCTAAGGTTTATCTAGTTTTAGTTTTAGGGCAATCGAGAAGATCATATGTACCATAGTAGCTTTCTCTCCTTCGTGAGGGCACGCACAACATTTCAGCACATAAGGAGTATTCTGTCAGTTAGTGAAATGTCGAACATTAAACTAATAAAGATATGTATTAAATAGACGTTCTATAGTATAGTGATTAGTTATGGACGTATAAATGACCTGTGATATATACTGGGTAAACTCGATGAATATAATGAGCTTGAGTTCAAGTAGATAGAGTACCCCGTATATGAAAGGAATGTGAATTATGGTTAAAGTGAAGAGGAAATGGTGCGTTATAAGAAGGGAATAGCTGAAGTATTTTGTGTGAGTTGGGTATAAAGGGGCATTGAGTTTATGAATAGATCTGGCCCATAGGGATGAACACTCGACTAATAAACAGTGGTAGGATACTTGTCCGCTCATGAATGATATCTAATGTGACGGTAAAATTGGTTGAGCCAAAATAGTTACGTACTAATGAGGTAATAGTAGGGGTAATAGTAATTATATATGATAATAGAGGGGAGGGGATACTTCTTTCGATTAGTAGGTGGGTCAACATTCTTCCTAATTACTCTGTGCTTCACTGTGCATTTATGTGGGATAGAACTCATCCCAATCTGTGGCTGAGCTAGGCGAGGGGAAGGATGATCTCTGCGTGATTATATACTAATTTCAGCACATCTCAGAATAAATAACGTAGTTCACTAGACTGATAGCATATATAGCATACTCATATATATATATACTTATACTATATTCTATATATATATATATATATATATTACCTTCCGACTATATCTATTATAATTCCAGTATTCTATAAATCTAATTATATATACAAAACTCTATAACCGCTTTCTATATATATATATATATATGGAATAGTTAATCGTCAACAAATCATTATGATATTATTAATATATTATATATATATATATATATATATATATATATATTATATATTATATATTATATATATAATCGTATGTATTTATATAAATAAATATATACTATATTTTAATACTCATCACACGTCTCCCACATTTAAACATATAAAACTCCTTGTCCAGCGGCTTGCAACATCTACAAAGTAAATCGATAAGAAATGTCTTGACAACCCTCAACAATCAAAGCTCGAGTCATGCTAGGTGGTTTTTAAATAGAACTTAGAGCTCCTGTAGCACTTAAAGCTGAAGACTTTTTCTCTTCTGTTTACTAAATTTATACTTAAGAATCAGATATAACAAAAGATGTTTTATCATCTCAGTAATGATTTTGATACTATATATGATATCTGGGGGGCTCTGGTTTTCAACCTGTGATATTTGAATGATAGTACAAAGAGCATTAATGATATACACGTTAGATATATACTTTCATTCACTTGACTTCTACATCCTTATGCGGAGTAGATGTTATTTGTTTTATCTCTTTCTATAGGTCTATCCTTCCTACCAGCGGCAAGTGCTCAAGGGAACTTATCGCTCGTATCTGCGCAAGAATTTTGTGTTGACATAGGTAACTCCAGCTAGTTCGCTGCGGAGCTTCCTTCTTTCCTGCCACCTCTATTCTGTGGAATTCCTTGCCATCTTCTGGGTCTCCTGCTGAATTAATCTTTCTCTTTAAAGCCTGCGTCTGTGCTCATTCTGCGTAATTTAACGTTTTTGAGGCTTGCTACACCCCTCCTTGATAGGACTCCGCCGTGAATGGTGGTGACAATGCAAAAAAAAAAAAAAAAAAAAAAAAAAAAAAAAAAACATAACTGATGGGGTGTGTAGTTGAAAATCGAAAGCTCAAAATTTGTACCCTTCCGGGATGTTAAAAATCTGAAGCTTTAAGGAATGTTCCATGCACTACTCTCGCTCTAGTCACCCTATTTGTTATTGTGTAAATCTATTCCCTTCGTCTAAACTGATGCTCTCTGCTAGTAACAGCTCATTTACTCCATTAAGAAAACTCCATTTTAGTTTACCCTTCTCATATTACCTATTTCCTATTACCTATTACCTCAGACATAAAAACCTTCTTAGCTAGTTCTCATCATTCGTTCTTAAGCATTGTCCATACCCTCTCAGAATTGCTTTATTCACTCATTCTTCCAGGCATTTCCTAGTAGCACATATCTCTTATTCTTGCATTTCTGAACCTGTCACTTCTCTTCACCCCACAGATATTTCTTCCAAAACCCCAATTCTTCCTTTCAACTTTGAGTTTAATGCCCAAGTTTCCCATCCACACAAAGTTTGAATTAATACA
>JABUQX010014307.1:137500-155799 GCA_015478945.1 Trachelipus rathkii
TATGACCACAAAAATGTAAGTCTTTCTCTTTTGAGACTTTTTGTGGGCAAATCTTCGCACAATTCAGTAAATACGAAGCATGTCAATTGTCGTTTTATAAATATGGCATATTTGTAGATTGTGATCAGTAACTTTGCGAGGTACTTGACTCAATTCGCGCGACTCACGCTTAGTTCGTTGGGCCAGCGATTGAGTCATTCTCTCTCTCTCTCTCTCTCTCTCTCTCTCTCTCTCTCTCTCTCTCTCTCTCTCTCTCTCTCTCTCTCTCTCTCTCTCTCTCTCTATATATATATAAAATATATATATATTATTATATATTATATATATATATATATATATAGATAATATATATATATATATAATAGATATATAATATATATATATATAAAGTCGTTCAATTATGATTAAAAACTAGTGAAACACCCATAGTGTAACGCCATTAGATATTCAGTATCGGCGCCTCTCGCCTCTAGGTGGACACGGAGCGGCGGATGTCGTCCACCCTTCTGCCCCATGCCGAGCCCCTAAAAATTGAAAGCATATCTATTAGGCGTTCTCGAGCATATGGGAGACAAGTACCCCGTACCTCACTAGAGGCGAGAGACCCCAGACACTGATAGTATATGCGTCTACCTCTAGGATGTCGTTAGTTTTTAAAATTATAAAAACAACATATATAATATATAAATTAAGATTATATAATTTATAATATAATATATATTATATAAGATAATTTTATATATATATATAGTATATATATAGGAGAGAAGATGAGAGACGGAGAGAGAGAAATGACTCAATGGCCTACGCTTTACGAACTCAGCTGATCTCGCTCAATAACCTCAGCAAAAGCGCGCGAATATACTCGACCAAAAACACCTCGCAAAGTTACTGATCGCAATCGACAAATATGCCATACATGCTATAGTAATAAAGAACATATTGATTTATTCAGTTTTACTATACAGGCTCTTTAAAAGGAGATATATATATATATAGTATGAATATTATATTATATAATATATATATATATTATATAGTATATATATATCTAATATATATATATATATATATATATATATATTATAATATAATATTATATATTATATATAATATTATATATTATACTATATTAATAATGATTATAAAATAGGTTGGTATATTTTAAAAAAACACCGTCGTTTTTTTTAATAAAAAAACTTTTTTTTTAAAAAAAGGACAAAGGCAAAATTTTTGTTTTTTTTTTTTATTTTTAATTATTTTTTTCATATATATCAAGTCTTTTTAGGGAATTTAGCATTCAAAATACAGTAAATACAATATGTTAAAAGAGGTATGCAATATATAACATTAAATATTGGTTACTAATAAAAGTTTTGTATTGTGTTATACAAAATAATTATAACATTTCACATGATCTGATTATTATTATTATTATATATTATTATTATATAGATATTATTATATATATATATATAATATAATATATAATATAATATATATATATATATATATATAGTCAGATACATATAAATATTGGTAAGTATTCCCCATATATGGATATTGTAGAGAAAATGGGTATATACTATATATATTTATAATATATTATATATATATATATATATATATATATAGTATATATGTATATATAATATAATATATATATATATAATATAATATATATATAATAATATAATAAATTCTTCATCTACCTTTTCTCCCCAAGACTGGTGTAAGGTGCGTAACAAGCATCGGAAAAATAAAAGTAGTGGAAGAATATGACAAAAGTCGAAAAGAAAAGTCCAGTCTTACCTCCCCTCTCGTAGTACATTATTAGTAAAGACTCGTCACAGTCAGAAATCCACCTATAAGTCACGGACTGCGACGGCCGCTCACTATGTATAATCGTCAGTTAATGTTTCATCCTTTGCCGTTGGACCACAACCTCCCCCTACAAAACCCCGCCATCTCTCCTATCATGTACATTTATTCTCGCCTCTGCAAATCTCACATTTCTCTCCTGGACATTCGTTATACTGCATTCAATCCACTTTTTCTTCGATCTCACCACTATACATCCCAACACACCAGCCACTATACATCCGCTTAAAAACCCGACTATCATTCATCCTTTTCCACATGACCAAATCATCGCAACATATTTTCATTTATTACTCTCGTTTACCAGATATACACCAATAACTCTTTTAATACATAATGTGAGTTCAATCTTCTCACACCCTAGCATGCCCCTAAGATTGTCCATCTGAACACATTGAACTTTAGATCATATTCTATTCCAGACCATAGTCTCACAACTATACAATATAACCAACAGTAACAACAGTAGCTTCATGTAAGACCTAGCCTCTCAAAGACTTAGTCCCTATTACATTTCACCAATGATTTATTGCAACCAGCCACCTTCCTGGCATCCATCAATATACCTTAAATATTAAAACTCAACACTTATTCTAGCTGCTCACCATCTAACATTTCAACTCCATTTATTCACTCACAACATATAACCTTACTCTTATCTACGTTTACTTTCAAAACCCCTCTTTTACAACTGTGCTCAAATCTCTCTAACCAATTCTCTCAACACTCATTCAAATGTCGGGCACACAAAACCAAATCATCCGAAAATAATAGGTAGGGCACCCTCCAACTCAGCTCCATTCTCCAATCATTCTAACAGCCATTTCCTGTCACGCACCTTCAATTCTTCATAAACCCACCATATACAAATTCCAATTAACCAAGAGACATAACAAACCCTGGCCACCTCGCGTTATTAATATTAAACCAAATCACTTTTGACACCATTTATTCTTTACACACGCCTCACTATCGTTATACATTCTTTCGACAAATCAAAGCCTACCACCAACACTATATATCAGCTCAACACCTGCCATAGAGCTTCCCTATAACCCTATCATACCCCTGTTGCAAAAAACACAAAAGGATACCAATACCAATTTATTTCTTCTTCTCCCTTTTTTTCTATCATTGGCTTCAATGTAAAGTCTGATCCACACATCCTCTACTACTTTTAAACGCAACCTTGTTCTCCACCAATCAGTCCTTCAGTCACTCGCCGCACTCTTTGTCGACAAAATACCAGCATATACATTCCCTATAACACTCAATAAACTAATTACCCATAATACTTACATTTCCTTTATCTCCTTTACCCTATTAGAGGGTACTATTACGGCTCTCCTTCAATCCCTCGGAACTAATACCCTCCATAAACGCTTTATACACAACTTCAAGATCCAATCAATCAGAAAATTGCCTCGTTCTTGATCATTTCACAGTAATTTTATCTATACCTGCAGATTACCATTCTTAACTTATCTCACTCTACCCATATCCTCTTCTTCTGCTAATACTCATTCCCCAAAAACTATTCCCTCTGTGCACATCAACCACACACCACAGGCACTATCACCTTTTCATGACATTGCCCAATATTATACAGATTTTCGAAGTTCTTTCCACACTCCCCTCACATCCATTTCATTCAGTTACAAAATAGCATCCTATTCATTATTCTGAGCAGTTCCCCTTATTCTAATTTTAACCTTTCGTACTTCTCCAGAAGAGCTTCCTATTCCCTTCTACGTCCCCATTCATTCCTCCTTCCAAACTGTTTCATTTACCTCTTTCTTTCCTCTTATGTAACGCATATCTTAGCATTTCTTTTTTCCTCATTATATAATTCCCAAGCATCTTTCTTTTTGAAAACTTCATCAGTTCTTTTAGTTACAATACAACCACCTTTTTTCTTACTTGATTAACCGCTTGCGATCACCCCTTCATTCCACACTCACTTTCGCATTCTTACTGGCTTACTTTAAGCACACCCACATACTTCTTTTGCACTGCTAACAATTTGCTTCCATCATTTGCTTTAGTTTCACCTTGTTCACATTAAATGATTTATCTTTCGAGCGTTCTTACATACTTAGCCTTATTACCTTGTTCACTTAACTTTCTCACTCTTAATTTTACCATCTTCCTTCGTTATCACCTTCCTCTCATCCCAAGTCCCCACTAACTAATTTTACATAGAACAACATAATACGATAATCCCATCCATAACCCCCTCACTGATTTAACATCGAACAGTATACTCCAACATCTCCTTTCTTCACCAACACAAATCAATCATACTTTTCACTTCGAACACATCTCTACCTACACCAACTCTAGTATACTTTGGATACTCTTGTGTTTAAAGAAAGTAATACTTACACACACACCTCTCTCCTCACAGCAAATCCCATCACCTTTCCTACCATTTCTATCTTTCGTCCTGACACCCCAAAAACCACCTGTTTATACCATCCCTTTTTTGATTAATAACTAATTAGATAATATATTATATATATATATATAATATATATATATATATATATATAATATATTATATATATATTATTATATATATTATATAGTTATATTATATATAATATATTATATATACTATCATACACACACTGTATAATAAAAATCCGTATTAATATCAATATTTAGGCCTAGAAGGGGTATTGGTACTCCTGTATAATTTAAAACATCTTTAATATACATAAAAAGAGGTAATTTTAAAAAAAAACAAAAAAAAAACCATTTTGTTTTAAAAAAAAACCGTTTTTTTTGCAAAAAAAAAAAGCAAATTAAAAAAACCTTTCTATATAGGCCCTATAATATATAATATAATATATATAATATAATATATATATATATTATATATATATATATATATATATATATTATAATTATATATATAATTATATAATATATATGATATATATAAATAGATATATATGATAATATTATATTATTATAATATATATAACGATCAGCCCCTTAAACAAAAACAGTGAAACAAACGTTTGTTCATTCATTTGTATATAAGGGTTATAAATATAACTGGTATGTAGTTTATCAGCGGCATAAACTGTTTTAATTTATGATTTCCCTACTTAAATATAAATGGGAATATGAAACCGTATAACACTTTATGGGACGAAAACATCCCATCAGAAGCCCATTTCTCGTGTATGTATTTATTTTTATATTTAATTGCTATTTTTAATGATAAGTAATATGTAATAAATACCATTGATAGAATAAAGAATTTTTGATTTGATTATTGTCATACCACAATTTTTTAAATGTTTAATGTCACCTAATCAGGTACACTTGAGGAATTTCCTCTTTCAGTGACACCACAAATACAAAATTATAATAATCTTATAAGCAGAATTATATCGCCAATAGCCTAGCCATACCAACCCATGATTAGTACTTAGCGGCCCGCTCCCGAAAGCATCATGCATGTAACTAAAAAACTATAACAGCTACAGGAAAATAAATAACATTTTTTATTTCAGCAAGCAATTTCATCGATGAAACTTAAAAAAAATCATTTTATTCGAATATTTATTAATAACACCTTAAAAAATTAGTATAACTTAGCTGCAGCTCCCGTACGCTCTCTTAACTCTCGATTCTGCAGTAGTACTACGAGAGCAAGAGTTTCCAAATATTGTTTTGTGATTATGCTCTGGAGAAAATGTTAATTTTTCTTTTTATTCCCTTTTTAGGGGGTTCAAGCCGAAGGAGGGAAAGAGGGGGTGACGAAGTCCCTCCCGTCGTCCCCCGGTAGGCCGAGAAACCCCGACTCTGTCCATCTTTCTGGTTTACCCTTGGGATATCTTTTAGTTAAAAAAATCGACATTTGGCAAACTTGACATTCTCTCGTAGCGATGGAATATTCTTTACAATTGAATATTCTTTACAATATTTGATTTTGTTATGTAATATTAGGACTATTTAGAAGGTAAGGAAATCTTTTTATTTAGATTTTTATTTATTTTTGACTGAATATTCATTTTTGCCATCCAAATTTTCTTTGACATTTAAAATATATATGAGCCAGGACCCACCCATGGAGTTGATTATTCAATTCAGTGTGGCCGCTTCTCTGTGAGCCGTGCTGGGTCCTGTACATTGACTCAAAAAATATTACTTCGAATTAAAATAATGCGTAATGATATATAATCAATGGTAATTATATTACCAATCTTTGTTAAAAGAATATTTTTTTCTAAATTTTAAGCAAATTTCTAAAAATATGTTTATTTGTGCTGAGAATGAAACTGCACGCACGCACTAAGCGACCAATGCTGAGAATGAAACTGCACAAACTCACTAAGCGATATTCAATATAAAATATTCATTTCGAAATATATGTAAAATTATATTAATATTCTATATTCTATTAATATTTAATTTCAACTCAATCTAAATCACAAACAATGTTAGCCTTGCTAATTCAAGACAGTTTAGAACGTGACAGAGGCACGATAGACTACAAATATTATTTCGGAGTCGCATTTATTAGTATTAATTTCTCAAATATAAATTCTTTATATACCATAGTGTTGAGGAAATATTTGCTATTACTAACATGGCTATTATTATTATTATTATTATTATTATTATATTAATTATTATTATTATTATTATTATTATTATTATTATTATTATTATTATTATTATTATTATTATTATTATCTAATAAAAGCGAAAGTCTTTTCGCGATTTCGATTATGCGTAAGTAGTAGCAAGGGCATATTGTAAGTGTCCATATTTGGACCACCTGACCTTGACCGACCTTGACCTTTTTTGACCTTGACCTTTTTGGGCAACCTGAATTTTTTTAGCCCAAATTTTTACCTGACCTTGACCTTATGTGGCCTGACCTTTTCTTGGCCTATGTTCCTTTTTTAGCCTTGACCTTCTGAGACGCCCCTTTCGAAGAAGGAGGCGTGCTAGGACGGATGCGGAGCATCTCGTAACCGTACGCGCGCCCTCGTATTTGACCCCCTTTAGTCTTAGCCCCTTTTTTGATGGCTTTGGCCTTGATATTTCGGCCTTGATACGTTATCAATCAAGGTCTGAAATTGACCATTCTTAAAAAATAGGTCATTGGATGGGTTAAGTGGTCATAAATTGACTCCTCAGTAACCTTCACCTTGCTTTTGGTTAGTTATCTTGTGCCCTAACAGGAGGTCATGTAGGTATCTGACCTGTTTGGATCTGTCCTAACTTATTTCCATCCGCGGTCACACACACACACACACTTACACTTATACACACATTCACTCATATGCACTTACACTCACCCATACGATCTTACACTGTACATTTACACTCTATACACGACGTACAAACACAACTACAACCCGTTGTTCTATCATGGGTCTATTTTGGCCAAACCTTATTTCTGCCATCCTATTTTTCGGCAGACCAATTTTTCGAGCAACCCTTGGTCTGCCAGGGGCAATTTTGAGAACCGCAAATTTCTCGGTCAACCCTTTTATATTCCAGGGTACAATTTTGGCCTTGTAAGCTTTTTTTTGATGACGTCATTCTTTAGATGACTACAGGTGATTTTATGATGGATCAACATTTTGATGGTTCCAAGCACCGTAAGTGTATCAATAGTAATGTTTAATTAAGTGTTCTATGCAGTATTACGATGCAGTCGCACAGCGTAGATGCAACGGATTGCATGAGTCGCCATGAGTGCCCAAGACAGTGCAATAGTAGCAATGAGTGCACATAGTGCCAAGTGAGTTCCACATTAGGTCCAACTGAGTGCCACTTTTTTCAAGCCTTTTCTAGCTCTCCCTGAGCCTAGAATAATCCATAATTTATGGTGGTTGTCTACCGCTGCTTATAATGTATGAGAATTGATTGGCATGTATATTAAAAGTTGCCTAGGTGCTTTCCTACTAATGAGAGTCTTTTTTAACACTTATGCACGACAGAAAGTATATATCTAAAGAGTTACACATAGAGACAATGAACCCAAACGTTTCCGAGTCCGCGTCCGCCGGTGAGCCCCGTCGCGGAAACCGCCGCGTGCGCGCGCAGGCGCAATATTACCGCGTAACGGCCGCCGCGTGCGCCCCGCAGGCGCAATATTCCGCGTAACCGCCGCATCGTTGCGCCCGCTGCCGCAATATTACCGCGTTCTGCGAACGCAAAAGAATGATATTCAATTGTAAATATTCAAAGAATTTCTTTTTAAATATACTATGAGTCATTCATTTGTACTACAATTGTACGAAATTTTATTTAAAAATATATTACTTAAAAAATTATAAAGCAGTAAATCAGTAATTCAAGTTGGGTGTTACCTAGCACCAAAGGGAATTAGTATGCTTTTTTTTATTGCTTTACTGCTTTTATAACTTCATGTTTACTGATTTAACTCATATTGTTTTACTGCTTTAACTTCATATGCTTTACTGCATTACTCATATGTTTTACGCTTTAACTCACATACATTAAATTTGCATTTTTACAATACCTAAAGCAGTAAATCAGTAAACAAGTAAATTAACCTAGAACCAAAGGGATTAGTATGCTTTTTTTTATGTTTATACTGCTTTAACTCATATAGTTTTTACTGCTTTAACTCATATGTGTTAACTGCTTACATGTTTAACGCATAGCTTTACGCATATTAAACTCAATAATTTTATTAACATTATGTTTTCTTTATATTTTTATCTTTGTTTGTGCGTTTTCCTTTATTTCTTCTCTGAGTATTTTTGTTTTTGTTATTACAGAATACTCTTATTTACAGCTGTATAGTAAAGAAAACACACACAGTGTACATGAATATATATAAACATTTATTTGTTTAAAAATGTACGAATTTATTAAAAACAGTATACTTACTAGATTTACAGCTTTAAATTAATCTCATTATCATTATTCACTTCACCGAGTAATGGGATGTGGAAGAAAAGTTTACGTTCCGAAAAGTCCGGCTACATGTTTTAGCTGACCGACAGCTTGTGGCTAAAACCTGTCTATTATTAAATCATTTAAAGGAAATGGAATTTTTGGCAAGCCCCTGTAAAAATATATGGTGATATAAATGTATATCAGGAAAATTTTTAAAGGAATATAGAGTGCCATAGTGATCATTAGTTCACTATTACGATATTAAGCTTTTTATGCCACTATCACCGGCCACAAAATTATTTTATTTGGTATAATTTAATATATAGATTTATTTTGGAAATAGCAGAAGCGTTCACAGTTTTATTCTCACATCTCAAATAGCTCTGTGTTTTTCATAACACAGAAAATTTTTCATCAAAGCAAGCATATGCGAAGTGTTTCTATAAACACACAGTATTTACTGTTGTTGGCCAGAGAAGAAACATGAGTCAAATTAATGTATTGGCAACATCAAATGTTTCCCCTTCAAAGGAAAGTAGTTCTTAAAAAGTATTATAAAGAGATACTTCGATCCCACGGGTATGTTATGGTGAAGACTCACCCAAAAAACGCACAGAGTGTTGCTCCGTACCAACATTTGCCCTATGAGATAGAAAAACTGTATACATACCCTGAATAATGAGTCGCTCTACTTTCAAAGTATTTACCTCTATATAAAAAAAATTTAAAAAGCTGAAACCAGTCTGAAAAACGTAAACTAATAGATGAGATGAGAAATTCAGATTCCAGTGTGTATGGAGTCATTTAAATCTTTATAAAAAGGCAAATGTTCTATTAACATACCTCAGAAGGAAAGCTACGTCGTTATAGAAAAATCTTAAAAGACTCTCCCTCAACATTAAAAAATCTCGAAATAAACAAAAGTCTACACAGAGAGGAGGAGGGTATTCTGAACCATCTACTTCTTCTCCGTTATAGCGTCCACTGATAACTAAGTGGTTGTCGCCATAATGAAGAAGGTGGCTGTATTACCAGATAATGAGTATGAGAAAACTGAAGGTTTAATAGATACAGCAATCTGATCAGAATTCAATTCAGCCGAATTCAACATCAACAAACCTCTATAATGGCCAGTTATTGTTTCGCACATGCGCAAAAATCCACAATCACCGCCCTATATAACGCAGATATTGACCCACAATCATGAGACATTACACCTTCTTTCACATCAGCAACAACAGTTGCACCACCAGAATCCCTATATTGTGAACGACTCATTATCTTTTCAGCAGCCTCTGCCTCCCAGTTATAGGATCCTAAAGTTGAACAGATAACCAATACGAAAGAAGTGTTACAGGATAGTGAAATTCAGACATATAACGTCAATGAAAACCATCTTATACCAAGAGCCATACAAAATTGATAGAGCTTAAAGACCTGCACTCTACATCCGATCACTCGTAACCCCATGCAGATGATGCATAATATCACCTTATAAAGGAAACTTAGAAGTGAAAATGAAGATAAATTTAAAAATATCTTAGAGGAGAGCTTACCTATTTACAACTGCATTAAATTGTTATATTAGTATAATAATATTTTAAATGAACAATTAGCTTTGAATGAAGAAGGCGAGATCGTAATTGATGGAGAAATATTTAAAGGATCAAAATGTGGATTTGATACTCATCTCTCACGTAACTGAACGAGGGCCCTGTAAAAGGATCCTGGAATGAGATCAAGCAAGAGCTTCAGACTATTAATTTCCCCAGTTTAATCTTAAATACACAAAGATTAGCAGACTTAGATAATATCCCGTGACGCCTAGACCTGATTCAAGTCCAGCAGGTACTTCTTACGCTTCATAAATTTAAACGTGTTCCCAGAGGAAGAATAAGAAAAACACCTTATAAATAAAAACTTCGCAGTATAATTCGTTAATTAATGTATTATCATATATATGATATATATAATATATTATAATATATATAATATATATAATATAATATAACTCAATATATAATATAGTATATATATCATAGAATAAATATATATATATATAAACGAACCTGTCTCCTCTCACAATCTATATATATATATCCATTAGTATGTCAATCCTTCGCCTGTGCTAATAAATAAATATTGTTATTTTTACACCTTTTCTTTAGCCCATGTCTTATATCACATTTCATTGGGTCAAAATAGTATATATAATTACATAAATATATATAATATATATATATATATATATATAATATAGATTAATTATTATAATATATTAATATATATATATATATATATATATAGTTATATTAGTTGTACATGTCTGGATATAAAAAATATGTTATTTTAAACCTTTTTCTTTAGCCCTTGGTCCTTTATATCCAGAACAGTAGCAAATATATATATTATATATATATATATAATATATTATATAGTATAATATATATAGTATATATAAATATATATATATATATATATATATATATATATTATATATAGATATATATATATATATATATAATATATAATATATATATAGCGTTTACAGTGCATCATAGCCACATGGAGCAAAGGAGGTACGTTGATAAGTTATCTACTATAATCTGAGGAACGCAAATAGTTATTGGGGGCTTACTAGTTCGCTTTAATTTAATTCTAATATTGAGAAAAAAAGAGAGGGTTTAAAGCATATTAAAAGCGAAAGAGGCATTTTACTCTACACTAACCTTAAGAAAAAAATTCCTACGCGGAAACCATAGCCCGCAGCTCTATGTGCGCAATTAGATTTAACTGAAATGATTTAATATAGTTCTTATAATGAAGGGTTCAATACGTACGTTTACTATTGGACGCTATACTCTAGATACTTGTCAGGTTGAAGCCTTAAAGAAGATACTAAGATGGCAGCTACAGTTGCCCACCGCGAATATCTTAAAAGTAGTTGAGAAGGAGTGAAAGAGAACCAGGCTGAAAGTGTCATTCTGGATCAGGATTCGAGGAATGAATTGCAGGAGGGTCCGAGAGTTTCAGGACGCTGACTTGGGGAGCTATGGTATGAAGCTAATATACCAGATTACCTTTTCCGTAAACAACGCTATAGGTTGAATAAGTGCAGCGTACTATTAAAGAACGCATCCATAGTTATTTTACTAAAATGAATACCTTTAAATATATTAGAAACTGACGATCTAGACTTATTCTCTAAAGTTCTACCATAGAACTATAAGACAACGCCTTTGGAAAAGTCAAAAACTAAGAGCCATCGAAACATCTGTATGAAAAAAGAAAACAAAAAAAAGATAATTCATGTAATATCAGGGCCATGTAAGAGTAACTCGAACAGACGAAAGATTCAGAAAAGGATATGGAAGCCGGAATTGGATTATCGGAAGTTTAAAGTACACAATATCCGTTCATACCGTAGTGATAGTTTAAAGTTATATTATCGGGAAGATTTAAATGGTGAAAAAAATAAAGGAGAGGTGTCTTAAACAGAAATACAAAAGTGAAGTTCAACCCTGTAACTCACGATATAAGAATGAAATAAGTATTAGTGCCATCTAATAGAGTGTTACATTTTTGGTGAAATGGAGGGGATACCCTGCTAAGCTTAATACTTATATAAAAGCAAATGAAGTTAAGAATTATTAATCAGTTAGCGTCATTATTAATCATGGCAGAGTGTTAGATCACTTTTATTTAACTCTGCCGTCTTCCGCCTCTTTGGATTTACATCCGATAATAAACTCTCGCGATTTACAACGGTGGTATGAATTCCTATCACAACTTGAATGAGAGGTATCGAAGATAGGATAGTAAATGATATTAAATACGGACATAGAAGAATTTACCTCACATCTATTCTGGATGTTGATGTACAGAAGTGTAGAATGTGTTGAAACTATATTACGAGTAACAGATACTCGTGATCTGAAAAGAACTACAATTGCCAAAAAGAATACGACAACATTTGCTACCAAAGAATACTTCTTTGAAGAATTTACTTTGCGGAGGCATAGGTTTTAAAATCGGTGACCTGCTATTTTCAGTATTTAAAACGATTCTTTTACTATGAGATTATGTGTAAGATTTTGTTATACAAAAACTGATATGCGCTACCTATGAAGATAAAATTAATAATATCTTTAAGATCAAAATTAAGTGTAAATTTTCGAGACCGTACCATGTTTTTTCTCGAACGATCCACCATCGGCAACGAAAGACATATCCTAAGCGTATGGCGAGCTGACATATACTTCTATGAATATCTACTATGTTGAGCAGAGTTATACTAGCTGTGGAAATACCGCATGACTCCACCATGAACTTAAAAGATGAAAGCAGACCGCAGTACTGGCATTAAATTACATGTACCCCCGTCGAGATGCCATCACCACCCAGGTAATGGACTTATTATAACAAAATAATTGATCAACTATTATGTAAGTAATACTAAAGCTCCTTTATTAAGCAGTAGACTATTTTCCCAGAAGAAAGAATTAAATATATAAACCAATCCCCGTGATCGTTAATGTTCCAATTATTCTAACCTTTGAATAGATCAAATTTTGCTCTGTACCGTGCAAAATAAAAAGTGTAGAAGGAAATAGAGTTTTGGGAAAAAGTAGGAAGTTTCAAAGTTCAATTAGAAAGAAGTAGACTGCAGTAATTACAGCCTAATAGCTTAATAATAAAGAGGTGTAGTCACGATATAATTTTATTCATTCATTAACATTACATCTACCACAGTGTAAAGAATAGTATTAAAAAAAGACACTCATGTAAATAAATGACGAAGAAAGAGATATTCAGAGGCATCAAAATGCCAGAGGAGTATGCATGGAGATTTTCATCCAAGCTATCGCGAGAAGATGCAAGGCCTCATACTCAGAAGAAGTGACGGATTCAATATAGCGTAAAAAAGCATATAAAAAGCGTTTGCACAACTATTACAAGATATTGACATGCAGGAAATATCCTACGTACAGGCATTAAAAGACGTATGGCGAGCTGTTTCCAGAATTGAGATTATTTGGAGAAATTGGATGATGATTAAAGCAGTTAAAATAAGACGAATTAAAATGTCAGGTCATAGAGTCGAGGACAAGAAAGATTGACAATAAAGAAAAACTAAGCGGAAAAAAACTCTAAAGAGAAAAAAACTGTAATTACGAGCTATCTGCCTAATTTAATATATAACTGATTAACTTTTATTACCGAGGTGTGTAAATTACTAATATAAGTATCGTGTTCTCAATGAAAAATGATTCATTATACACAGAAAAACTCGCACAATAAAGATGCATTTCCTTCATCCTTCTAGTCAAGGCTGTAAGAGTGAAATGAAACTTTCTCCATTTACCCAACAAAGATTAGAGTTCGCATACCAACTTTGTCGGCATCAAACAGTAGCATTCAATACCAATACAGATGATTCCTCTAGAAGTCAATCAAGGAATCTCATTTGGTCAGTGAGTACCTTAATAATCGGCCGGGTTAGTATTGTGGTTTTATATGGTAACAAACGAAAATTAACAAAACCTGAATCCTGATGCAGTACTCACTTTAAAGCAATGTTTTAACAATGTACAAGAAATCATCTTTACTATATACAGTTTCACCCAGGCTTTAAAAACTCCACTGTTCAGGAAACTTCACTAGATGCAAGTCAGCGGCTTAATAATCTATAGAAGCTAATATAGAAAACCATATTGTTAAATTATTCAGACGACGCAAAACAGTCTCATCTCACATCATGATAGATTTATTATATATAGTTTCAAAAGAATGAGTAGCCTGGACACATATAGATAAAAGCAGCAGTAAAGTCAATAAATAGATACTATAAACTGAATATTTAACGTAGGTCGATATAAGATGGCGACTTCTTCCTCAATTAAAGACTCAATTCATACCATCTAGTACGTGACAGTAATCATTTAATATTACGGTCAATCCTAAATTTGCTCTTAAAATAAAAAGTAACCCTACTGCTACAGCTGTTGTCCAGAACCTGTTTTCAAACTGCTGGAAGCTTATCTCTATATGTTCGAGAAAAGTGAAATTTATCCACCACAACAGAAGCAATTTGGAACATTGAAATTCTCTTTTGAATACCTACACTCAAAGTACCATAATAAGAAGTTAACCAAGATATTTAATTTCACTCAAGGATTTATCGAGTAAATACAATATCACACTAAACAGTGTAGACGGAAATTTACCACAGAATATAATAGATTGATGAAACAATGACGCCAATACTCTGAAATTAATAAAAAACACATCACCCTATAAATATCAACAACCTTATCGGCTTAAGTATCATTACATGGAATGGAACTCCTCACGCGACTGAATTAATGAATGTATACAACTGAGACCTATCTCTCGTACTCTTCTCATTTTACGACCTAAATAAAGCAATACGAATATCAAATAATAATATAGTAGGGACAGGCATAAAATCCTTTGAAAATAACGCAAAGAAATAAGATAAGCTTAGTACTTGACTATATGATCTCACAGCTGACCATTTCACTATGTAGACGCCTATCATTTATAAACAAATTTATGAGAAGGTACCTACTAGGACTCAAATTTCATTAGTGAGATTCAAGTCTCCAAACAACCATCACTAGTAAGATGGTACTATCATCGAGCATACCTCAACCATGAGAATACAGAGTAACGCAACGTACTGATTTTGAAATTAGTAGAGAATGAGAGGAAAATAAAATCGGTGATTTAAAAATAATGGGAACCTACGCTATTATTAGGAGCTCTTCAGCATATTAACGAAAATAAACTCAGTTGGTAAAGTGGAGAAGGATACAGCTGCATTCACAGTATACAGAATGAACGAGCGGCATACACATTATCACGATCAACAGGACATTAAGATTTCATTTTAAATAAGAAGCATTAATAAAAGACGCTGTCGTAACGATAATTAGATTAATTTTGATACTATAAAAAAGTATTATTTAATGAAGAATCTTGGACTGCATTTCCCATTTTCATAATTTTAAAGGGAGCTTATAAGAAATTCTTTTTAAAGGATATGAAAAACACTAATTTTATATCATGTTCAAACGAGTAAGGAATTCAATGAGCAGAAATATGAAGTGTGTGCAGATCTGATATCTGTATTATATTCATTAATATGCATTTTTAAATAAATGATGTTTTAATAAACTTGTAAATTGATCTCTGGGAAAAAAACCTTCAGCAATTTAGATGTATAATACAGTGAGAATAATAGTTTTCAATAAATGAACTTCTAAAATAGAAAGAAAATAATGCGCGATTATATGAATCACACCTTAGAAACTCGTATATAATTAAAAAAAGGTTTTTAATATAATAGATTTCAGATACAATATTATTTATAAAATAAAATGATTTAATAATAATATCAGAAAAAACTGAGTTGCTTTATTTATAAAATCTAAAATTTTTAAAAATAATAATAAAATACTACTACAATCAGTTTCAGTAATAATAAAAATAATATAAAATAAAAAAGTATAAAACAAGAATAATAAAAAAGATATAAGAAACATAATGTTAGAATAAGATATAATAGTGTAAAAGAGCGTAAGCATATGAGGTATTAAAAACAGTATAAAGCAGTAAAAACATAATAGGTTAGAATCCAAGCTAAAACATTAAGAGATGGAAAGCATGAAAGTATAGAAAGCGAAGAGTTAACAGCAAATAGCCATACTAAATCGCTTTAGGTGGAAGAAGATAATTAGCTTAAGGCGAAAACGACCTCTAATTGAATTCATACTGATTTACTGCTTAAGGTAGATTGTAATGTCCTAATAAATCGATAATGAGACTTAAGCAGTAAAAAACAATTAATGTAAGTTAAGTCAGAATAAAACAATGAGGACTAAAGCAAGGTAGAACAACCATTTGATGGAGATTAAAGCAGTAAACATGACAGCATAAAGCAGTATAACAGCAAGTAGAACAAAGCATACATAAATCCCTTGGTGCATAATGAAGGGGGTGAAACACCTTAAAATTAGAGTTATACTGATTACTAGCTAATTAAGAGATAGGTGATAATGTTAAATAAAGTAATAATGAGTAAAATAGAAGCCGATAAAAATTGACGTTAAAGCAGGCCGAGTAAAAGAACAATGAGATTAAACGGAGTAAACAGTAAGAACAAAAGCGATTACTAAGTCCGCCTTTGGGCAGGTAAACGCTCTATTGATTACTGAGTTTATCTGCTTGGTAAGGTATGATAAATATAGTTTGTGAATTAAAATTTCGTTGTACAATTGTCAGTAGAAATGATCATGAGTCGCAGTAGGTGATATGTATGATAAAGAGAAATTCATTTTGAAGATAGATTAAAAGTGATTAATAATACAAGAGTAGATTTTTTTACGTTCCAGCGCATGTTGATATTGCGCTTGGCGAGCCGCACGTTGTCGGTGGGTTAGCGCGGAAATATCCGGGGCGCTGCGAGTGCGTGCGAGACACGCGGGGCGGGCGGCTAGCGCGGGGGTGTAATAGTGGGCGTCCCTGCGGATGCGCACGGCATTTGTGGGGCTCACTCTGCGGACGAGCACTCGAACGGTTGCGTCACTTGTCTCAAGATGTGAAACTCTTAGATAATAATTGCTGTCGAGTGCGTAATATTAGGGGGGGTGATTAGGAAGAAGACTCTGCATAGGGAGGAGAGCAGTGCCCGTGTGAGGGCAACGGAGCGAGACATTCAATGAAATATACACCAATCGATTCCTCAAACCTTATAACCTAGGGTAGACACTCATATTAGCCTATTCTAGGCTCAGGGGGAGCATGAGAAAAGGTCTTGAAAAAGTTGCCACTCAGTTGGCACTACTGTGGCACTCACTGGGCATCTAAGCTGTGGCACTCACTTGCCACTCATTGGCACTCACTTAGCACTCATTAGCACTCATTGGCACTCACTTCACTCACCTGGCACTAATCTAATACTCATAGAACACTAAATAGCACATCATAGAACACTTGTACGGTGCTTCGGAGGGAAAACAGAAGATTGCCATTGTCAAGCTCAAAAATGACTCATTCAAAAGAATGCACTACAAGCCAGAATTGCTCCCCTTGGTGGAAACTACAACAAGGGTGTTGTTAGAGCCGAGAAAATTTGGGTCTCAAAAAGTTGCCCCCTTGGATACGACCCCAAAGGGCTTAGCTCCGAAATTATTATTAGGTCTGCCGAAAAAGTAGTGATGGCCGAACCTAAATTAGTGGTTGTGCCATAGAATTGACCATGGAGACCAAGAGCCGTTCGTAAGCTGTGCTCTTGTACGTGTGTCAAAGTGTAAACTGTAAGCTGATACAGCATCTATGGTGGTGCCGTTACAGTTGCTCATAGGAATGTGTGTATAACGTGTAAGTGGTGTGTGATGTGGCGATGCTGGAGCTGGCTGTCGTGTCTGTGTTGATGACGCAGCCCGCGAGATGAAATCCAAGATTAGACCAGATCAAACAAGTCAGATTCTCTC
>JABUQX010014308.1:0-5000 GCA_015478945.1 Trachelipus rathkii
TGATTTATTCATGGCTGAATTATTTTTTGTATACACAGTGGCTTTTGAAGCTTTTGAAAGAGGGGTTGGGACTCTGACGCGTTGGTGGTGCGTGTGGTTATTTTTTTTGAAAGTCATAGGCATACAGCCATTGTGGATAAATTGGGGAACTGGCAACGAACCCATTTGAGCAAACGCTTTAGACGGAAAATGACAACACTTACTAGTATATTATATATAATAATATATTACTTGGAGTAAGCTATAGTGAGGTGTGTCATTAGACTAAGGTGTATATATCATATATCTATTATCAGGTATATGTATAGTATTATAGTATATACTAATATATGACCTAGGTAGTATCATTATTAATATAGATATATTTAATATAGTATTCAATGCTTATATAGTACTGCTAGTATAATAAGGAGTATATTGTTAATAAGTGATCATATTTGATATATGTATGATAGGATACAATGGTAGGCTAGTCTTAATAGATAATAACGTAATGCATGTGGATAATATTTCCTTGTTACGTATGATTATATAGGTAGCTACTGATACGTATTCTCATAATTATTACACTTATGAGGTGAGCATATTATATATAGTATATATTAGATTATGTTATTATATTGATTTTTATATTATATAATATATATAAGTATACTAAGGGTATATATATAGAGTGTAGATGTTCAGGTGTAGTATCTAGTGAATAATATAATATAATATATATTATATATAATATTATATATATTTATATATATAGTATATATATATATTTTATATACGTATACTATTTTATAAATAATAAATGAATGGTGACATTCAAACTGTTTTTAGTGAATATATTAATATAATTATATATATATATATATAATATAATATATTATATATAGTATATAGTATATATATATTATATTATATATATATATATATATATATATTATATATATATACTATATATATATATATATATATTATATATATATAATATATTCCTATATTAATGTATGAGTGTGTGTATTTTTTGTACTCTAAAGTTTTTTCTTTCTACAGCTTTTCTATTATATAGTAAAAAAAGGTATGGCTAAGCAAAGGTATGCAACACCTTTGAATGATGACGAAATTATATTTGACCTCAATGACGAATCTGAAGTTTTAGATTTTGAAAATCTCCTTGTAGAATCAGAAGATGAAGAAACGAGTGATGAACTCGAAATAGAACCAGTATTTGATTCTGATACGCAGGAGGAGTATGTTCCAGAAATTCAAGAGGAAGAAATTGATGACCGTATTCCAGAGTGTAATGAACCTTGCTCATCTACGACATCTAGAAAACGGCGCAGGCGTGAGGAGGAACCAATTGATCCTGACCGATACATTTACAAATTTTCCAAATCTATTTATCGTGCTAAAAATGAACAATTATGGTCAAAATCACAATTGAAATCTAATCCTGCAGCTCATGCTTTAGAAGCTTCGACGGTGATAGATTGCTTTGAATTGTTTTTTACTGATGATATTCTTGAGGAGATTGTAAAATGTACAAATATATATATTGACACAGTACAAATGAGATACAAGAAGCGAAGTAGAGTTATTCATACAAATGTTGTAGAACTACGAGCACTACTTGGTATAATTATAATGAGTGGAGTCAGTAAAGATAATCATATTAGCAGTTCTAATATGTGGAATGCATTTTATTGTAATTCATTATACAAGGCAACAATGTCTGAACAGAGGTTCAACTTTCTAATAAGGTGTCTTCGATTTGATGATATAAAACCTAGACAGGAAAGAGAACCAGAGGACAGATTTTCTAAATTTAGGTGGCTTTGGGAACCCTTTGTTAGACAGTGCCAAATTAGTTATAATCCAGGTAACAACATTACAGTTGATGAACAGCTGTTAGGTTTCCGTGGTCGATGTATCTTCAGGCAATACATTTCTAATAAGCCTGCTAAATACGGATTAAAACTAATCATGGAATGTGATGCAGATACTAATTACATGCTGAATGCCATACCTTATCTTGGAAAAAATATGCATATACCGAAAGGAAAGTTGCTCGGAGAGTTTTTCACCCTTGAACTTACACGACGCTACTTTGGTAGTCACAGAACCATCACAACAGATAACTGGTTTACCTCATATAAACTAGCTGCTGAGCTTTGGAACGAAAAGTTGACATTATGTGGAACACTTAGGAAAAAACCTTTCATTCCAGAAGAAATTCTTTCGGCATCTGAACGTGAGGTAAAAGCATCTGCTTTTCTTTTTGATGAAAAAACAACGCTTGTTTCTTATAAGCCAACAGAAAAGAAAAATTTAATTCTTCTATCCACAAAACACCATGAAGCAAAATTAGGTGAAGGCAACAAACCTGATATAATTTTATTTTATAATTCGACGAAAGGAGGCGTTGATTCTTTCGATCAAATGTGTTCCAACGATTCCACCAGCAGAAAAACTAAGAGATGGCCTCTGTGTATGTTTTTTTGGCATTCTCAATGTGGGAATTGTTAATTCCTTCATAATTTATAAGCACAATCAAGAAAGTAGTGGAAAGAGATCTCCAACGCGGGATTATTTTATGCGTCAGTTGGCACTAGAGTTGAGTGCCCCTAATGCAGTGGCAAGGCTGCATGAGCAAAGGCTTTCATTAGGTTTGAGGTATGTGATAAATGAATTATGCAAAAGAGCTAATATAGAAGTTCCTGCGGTAAGTTTCCAGGAACAACCAGGGCAAAGAAAAAGATGCCGGGCGTGCCCATCAAAGAAAGATAGGAAGACAACTTCCTCCTGCTGTATCTGCAATATTCCTATATGTAGGGAACATATACAGCCAATTTGCACAGGAGTGCAAAAAATAAAGTAATTATAATACGTATATAGTATATATATTATTATATATATAGTATATAGTATATATCTAGTATTATAATATATACTATTATATATATATATAATATATATATATTATTCTATATATATAATATATATAATATAGTATATAATATATATATTATATAATAATAGTGACGTTACTCTGGAGGTGCATTGTCGATACGCGATTTTGTGCCTAGTAGTTGAGTGTGTTATAGTCACGGTACATTAAGGTTGCATTTATCTGAGGCAAGAGGGTATGTAAGTGGACAAGTGAATATATATTATAATATTATATCTATAAATCTATAATATATATAATATAATATATAAATATATATATATAGTAATATATACTGTGAGACGGTGAACGCAGGACGGTAGAGCTGAAAGTCAGTGATAAACTCGTCGATGAGTGAGCTGTGGCTGTCTGGTTGGCGTCGGTATCGGTGAGAATATAAGGGTATATATATATATATATATATATATTTAGTATTATATATATATATAATCATATTATATATATATAGTATAATATATATGTATATATATATAATATAGTATAGTATATATATATATATATATTATGAATATTTATATATATATATATATGACCAGAAATAATGATTTTGAAAAAAAGATGTTTTCAATTTCCTACCTAAAACAGGTTTCTAAGCAAGATATTGGGATGGGAATCAAAATTCCACATATAAATGAATCTGATAATGTTTTGAAGAAAAAATAATAAACATTTCTAATTTAATTTAAAGTGCTGAAAAGTGGTCAAACTTCTGCACTTACATATTACAGTCCAGACAGTTTTTTTTTTTAATTGCAACACCTGTTTATAGCTTATACAGGTATATGTCAAGGCTTAATAGTTTCAATATAGGAAATTGGCTACAATTTTCAAAAAAATTACAATAATTGGCATGAAAAAATGACCTTGGTTTTTGCTAAACGATGATTTAAAAGGTGGGTCATTTTGACCCACATATATATATATAAAATATGACCAAATAAGGGTTTGAAAAGGCGTAATTTCAATTACTCTACGCTAAAACAGGTTTCTAAGCCAACCTATTTGGGGATGGGCGAATTGCAGCAGTAAACTTAAAAATTCAATGTATTAAGGATATGAAGTAATGTTAGAAATAAGCTAAAAATAATCGTTAACCAACTTTTTTTTTAAAATTTTTAAAGGAGTAAATGTAAATGTTATAAGTAAAATTTTATGATCTGCAGTTTTTTTTTTATTCAGCACGTGTTAAACTTTTCAAACTTGAAGTTTTTTAATTTTATAGGAAATTGGCTGAAATTTTCAAAAAATAATATATTCTTCGGGCATAAAAAATATGAAACTTGGTTCCTCCTGCTAAACGGAAACGATTTTATTAGGTGGTCATTTTAACCGTCCAACGAAACCGTAAACATGTTCCAAAAAATTACCGACCCGTCTCTAGGGTTTGAGTGGTTCGCTAAAAAGAAAAAAGAAGAAACAGAACAGTCGAAATGTAACAAAACTCGTCCAAACGATCTGATTCATTCTTCCAAATGACTGCATCGAGTTAAACATTTATGAATTGTTATGCTGTCCTACAATCGAGCTGCTGTGAACCTTAATTGAATTAGAAGTACCAGAGGTAAATGGATAGATCAAAAAAAATGTGAAAATCGAATTAGAGGTACGTTGATAGATGCGTTACCGAAAACTCTACAGTACTAAAATGCAAAATATAAAATAAATTCAAAAAATGACATTGGGAATTTTTTCATATTGCCTCTTTCTAAGGAAGCCAGAGAAAAAATTTTAGCCGGTGAAGCCATGCCACCCTTTAGGTCCGCCTTTCGCCTAAAGAGATGATATAATTTCAAAAAGATCATTCAGTGCTGAATATTAGTCATTTGCACTATAACTGGCCGAAAAAATCGAAAGATATTGACTTTGTTATTCTACCAAAATAGAAGCTGTTTATTGTGAGCCTTGTTGCCTGTTCAATGAATGTCCTGAATCAAGAAGTTGGAGTATAGGCATTCGTGATTGGCAGGGGTTTAGTAAGAAAATTAAAAAATCACATAAATGTAGCAAATCACATTTACACGTTTTTATGACTTATTAT
>JABUQX010014308.1:12500-24381 GCA_015478945.1 Trachelipus rathkii
AATAACGTCTTAGTAATGGTTCATTTTTGATGTGCCATAATATTTTTTTTTTTAAATCTCATGTTGATTTTGTGTTCGCGCGTTATATCTTAAATTCTCAAACTTCCGTGAAAAATAAAAGTTTAGCATTATACAAATATAAGCAGTATAGATTAAGCTTAATCCATTAAAAAAAATAGTGACTTTGAGCAGTTTTATTTTTTATTTATTCAAATATATTACAGTTTTAAAATAAAAGTTATTGCTTTCAGGAGTTTACTTCTGACACTTGCATAGGATAGTCGATCTTAGATTTGTGCCTGAGCATTGAGAAGGCTCATCATTAAAACAGACATTGTACGCCAGTCACGCTAAAAAAAATCATTCATGTCTGCAGTTTATTTTTATTTTTCAATAATATTTTGAAATAAAATTTGCTTTCAGGAGTTATTCTGACACTGATGTGATCTATTGTGCCTGAGCATTGAGAAGGCTCACATTAAACAAACATGACGCGTCACGCCTAACGTAATCATCCTGTCTCTGCTTGTAGTGTCTTTCAGATGCTATTCGGCTTGCGCTTTGAGAACATCTCTTTGCAGCACTATTCCTATAAATAGCTACCGTGCAGTAACAAATCAAGCTAAAATACAATAAGTGATTGATACCTTTTTTTTTAAAGATTCAATGATTTTATTTTATTTATTTATTTAATATACGATATATTATAGCCAGTTATTAATTTAAAAGTAAATCAACGATCCCGGTTTTTTTATTTAAGGACCCTGCCATTTGTATATAAGTGTTAGACATGAATCATGTCTCTAGTGTTTTGTTTGTTAGGTCGTCTTATAATTTATTTTTATGAAATATTATTACTATTATGTGAATTTTTTAGAGTATAAAATTGCTTAAAGTAATTTCGTGTTTATGTCAACCTGTTGATCAATTAATTTCTTTATTATACATATATTCATATTACGACTGTTAGTTTATATCAATGTCGTAAATACCTCTGTTGGCGGGGCACAAATTCAGCAAGTTTTATTAATACCTAGTTCCTTTAACCTCATATATTCTTTCGATTTAATTGATATCATTATTTATTTATTGCATTATACTTATATAATATATACTATAATATATATATATATATACTATATAAAGATGTAGTAGTAGTATACTATTACTAGTAATAGTAATAATATATAATATACTATATATATGTAAGACCCAAGATTTTGTAAATAACTATCATGATAACGAATATATTTAGTATTATTCGTAGACATGTATTGTTTATTTTATTTACCTTATATTATTATTATATATATTGAGTACCATTATTAGTATAGTATCATATATTATGCAGATTAATATTAGTATATATTTTTAATATTATTATATTATAGTATAGTATATAGATTAATATTATATATAATAATTTTATATAAAATATGTAATATATAATAATATATTAGTATTATATAATTATAATATAATACATATATAATATAATAAATACATAATACATATAAAAATATAATTAAAATAAATAAATGTATGAACAAAAATGAGTAGTTATGTAAGGAATAACCTAAATAAATAATAATATATAATGGGATATATATATATATAATATTATATACTATAATAGTAACAATACTTTTTCTTTATAACTATATATATATATATATATATATCAAATAATATATTTAATATAATATATATAATAATATTGAATATTGCCACTCTTACGGTTAGAAGTGTCAGTGATATAGCGATATTCGGCTAATAAAGGCAGACGGTACTTTAACAGCAAGAACTTCAGTATTGACTGCCAAATTTATTTTGCAATTACGGTTCTTTTCTTTGTACATAAGGCGTTAACAAACTGGTTTCGATGTCTTGAAAAATATTTAAACCCGAGATTAGGGTGGACGGTGACGGTTCGAACCGCCTTAAAGCTCAACTACCAGATGTTTATCCTTGTAGCTTGTATATATTGCCCTATTTTAACCCTTATGTATATACAAAAATGGATTGCGACTACCCGGAGAGACCAAGACACCGCTCCTGACAAAGTTTATGAAGCGGGTTGTCCCAGCAACTTTCATCTAGACATTTTTTTTCTAAATTTCGAAATAAACCAGTGCTGAAATATTAAAAAAATATTAATGATATATAAAATATAATATATATATTATATATATATATTATATATGATATATATATATATAATAGTATATATCATATATATAATATAATTATATATATATTATATATATCATATATAATATATATATTTTTTTTTTTTTTTTGTTTTTTTTTTAACATGTAACCATCACTCCCAGCAATGCCGCTTTTCAAAAGGAGGGCAAAAAATAAAAATAAAAATATATTAATACAGCAAATAAATAAAATACTTATTTACATATATATATCACGTATAGAGAAACATTAAACAAATAAATGGAAAGTAAACCCACCATGTCCCTTGACAAACGCAATTCCCTCAGGTGGGCGCCAATGAAATACTTAAATAGAGGAAGGAAGCTATTGAATTATAATCGCGGGAAAATAAAAGAAGGCAAAAAGAGTTCCACAACACAGATGTGGCTGGACAAGTGAGCGTACTAAACGAGTGACCTTGAGCTCCCAATATTCACCGACAATAATTCGAATGAGAGAACAGGCACCCTTTCTTTGTATTAGCGTCAGGCCGACGCAGTGTGGGGAATGCGAGAGGTCATTCTCTCAGAGCACCTGCGCGGTTGTAAATACCTAAAGAAACGATGATAGTGGCGCACCTAGCGTCATCGACGCAGGAGAAAGAGGTCAGGAGAGTCAGAAAAGTTGGGGGACAGTTTATGAGAGCCCTTACGCCTTTAGCTGTACAAGCTCTATCCTCCAAAGAAGGAGGTTTGAATTCCCGTGACACACCCACCACAGCAAATGTTGGGAAACAAATAATTCCATACAGGGACGAATATAGACCTTTATATACCTCGGAGCCATACAGAGCAGCAAGAAGAAAACAATTCACGGCAAGTCCTGAAACCAGAATACACACCCAGCTTCTTTTTGAAAGCCATTCTTACGAAAAACACGATGTGACTGAATGAGGTACTCCAAGACTAATTCACTATTTAAGTATAGTCCATGGAATGCTTAAATCTTGTTGGGTAAGCCAATTAGAGCGCGTCAAATGGGAATATGAAAGTTTGGAGGAATTTAGAGATAGGGAGATATGCAGAAGTTTGAGTTTTTTCAAAAGAGTTGAACTTCACAAGATTTCGGTTACCCCACTTGAGAAGTTCCGACCAAACGGCAAGAATTGAATCAGAGATCTGCAGGACAGAGGCAACTCTAGATATAAACGAGGGAGCAAATTAAAATGAGTGGAGAATGGTTTCGGAATCTGAGATTTAAAAAGCTCTTTTTAAAAATGTAGCTAACAAGTCGTTGATGAAAAGAGGGGTTTTATTGGACGATAACAGACCTTGAGGAACAGCCACAATTAATGAAGAAGGAAGGAAGAGGGTTGCTCCATCAACAAGAGCTGAAATGGAACGATCTGAAAGAAACTAGACAAGAGATAAGCCAGAAGCGAAGGAGGAAGATCCAAGGAAGGCAGCCTTTTAGAGAAGTAGACGACCATGCCATATCCTGAGCAGCTTCCCGCTGTCAAAAGCTTGATATGCTCACAGCCCGCGTACACACCTCAAAGATCTCACACATGAATGCCTTAAGGGCAAGATGACCATAGATCACGTGCGAGAATAGGAAAGGATATCACCAGTTGATCTTCGAACGTCGAATAGCCGCATATGACGGGATACTAAAGAAGGATGAGATTCTATATAATTAGATCGTAAGGTAAATAATGAGAGTTAAGGAGACTTCAAAAGATTTAGATATCTACACTATATACGCCACAGATAATATCTTAGAGTATATAGTATATAATATCAACTAATTAATAAACAACATTAAGGTCAAATAGGATTTCGAGTAATTAGAAGGATCAGGCGAGCTACGTATAAACCTTTTTTTGTGGATATTGGCTTTGAGAGTAAAAAGGCGCTCCAGCCAGTTGGTGAAAAGTGTTAGTTAATTTTAAGAGCATAGGGTATCGACGAGTAGAGTTTGAACTAAAGGACCGGCGACGTCAAGCAGTCAGAGAAAGCAACAGTCTAGAGCTGTCAAAACAGCGAGGTGGAATGCCAATCTGGGCCCATGACTGGACCTTCCGGCACTTATTTCATAGATCTCAGTATAGTTATATATATAAATATAAACTTATATTATAATATAATTATATAATATATATATATATACTATAATATGATACTATATAGTATAATTATTATATATATATATAATACATATATATATATATAAATATCATATATATATAATATATATATTTCAATTTTCATTATCATTAATATTTCTTAAGTAAGGATCGCACTGGTTTTTCTTTCCTAACCTAACCTAACCTAACCTAACCTAACCTAACCTAACCTAACCTAACCTAACACCTGCGGCAGGCTGTACATAACATAACATAACCTATCGTAACCTTTCTTAACCTAAAAGCCACCGGAATAATACTGTAGCTAACACGATTAGTGTTTTAACAACGATTTTCGGGAGTGGGTGATACATTACAATCACATTAGACAGTTATTTTAACCCATTTAAGTATATGTTGCATAACTATTAAGATTAAAAGTAAAACTCAAACTGAAGGTTTAAGGATTTGGATAGATAGATATGATAGAATAGAGTAGATAGATAAGATAGATAGATAGATAAGATAGAATAGATAGATAGATAATAGATAGAGAGAGAAGAGGAGAGAAGAGAGAGACGAGAGAGAGAGAGAGAGAGAAGAGAGAGAGAATTATATATTTGGTAAAACTACAGTCATTCCATAAGTGAATTGGAGGAGGGTGGAGTAGGTGAAATATCAGTCCAGCCCACCCTAACACACCTTAAGCTAGCAAGGTGTCGTCGTTATATATATATATATATATATATATATTATATATATATATATAATATATTATATAATATATATATTTATATAATATATTATATATATAACTAATATTATATATAGATATATATAAATAAATATATATTATAATATATCATATATATATAATAAATCAGACACAAGGTTGAAAACCTTATGCTAGGTGTTATTTTTCCGCCAGCGATGACACTCACTCACACAACAAGTGTTTCAAAGAACCTATCAATGCCATTTGAGGAGTGCCTTTTTTTTTTTTTTAGTATTGTTATTATTAAAGCGATATTTTTTATGTATGTATATGTTTATTTGTGGCGCAATTGGCAGGGAAAAGTCTAATAAGGTTTTAAGAATATATAAAAATTAGGCAACAATTACCGAGTGTTGTTTCTTTCGGCGTCAAGGTGGTTGAAGCCGAATTTTTAAGAGTTTTATATTGTTTTGACACCTTTTTATTACGTTGAAAAATATGCGTGAATTTTTACTAATATATAAATCTGACTCCAACTCCGTCTTACGTCATAGTCGTGATGTCATAGGGTAATGACGTCACCAAGTCATAGGTGAATTCAGTATATATATATATATATAGTGATATATTATATATAAGTTAGTATATAATATATATATAGTATAATATTATTACTATTAATATATAACTTATATATATATATATATATATAATATAACATAATAATTACTATATATATATAAATATATATATATATATATAATAATTATATATACTATATATATATAGTATATATATATATATATTATTATATATATATATATAGTATATATATAATATATATATATATTATATTATATATATACTCTTATTATATATATAATTATATTATATTAATAATATATATATATATTATATATTAATAATATATATATATATATATATATATACTATATATATATATATATATATATATATATATATATATTTATGATATAAAGAGGACCATAGTAGACTTGTACGAGTAAATATAAAAAGTCGTCAATATATATATATAAAAAAGATCTAATATTACACATCGAATCTAGAAAATTAAAGAATGAATTTAGATCAACTGAAATATAACATATATATATTCATATATATATATATATATATCATATATATATTATATAAACTAATATAATTTCAGTCCTTTGAAAATTAACTTAAATAATATACGAGTATATATAATTTGAGATGTTATAAAGATTAATTGTCAAGACTTTTTTTTTTCTTTTTTTTTGTAGAGCCTTTGTCGAAGTTTTAATTCTCCTTATATTTTGCTCAATAATTAGTTTATATATATATATATAATTATATTATTATATATATTATAATATTAATATATATATTATATTATTAATATATATTAGCTATTATATACATATATTAATCTAATATATACTAGTGATATATATATATATATATAATTAATTATTATATATTATATATATAGATGTTAAATTTGCATATTTATCGCAATTATATAAGATGCTAATAGAAAGAACATTTAAGTAAAGAGAGGTGAAGAATTAATGCTTCTCGGAATTGAACCACAGCCATGTGTGTCGAATGAGGACAATATAATCCCGGTCTTTACGACTGAGCTATCCTCAACCCAAAAAAGTTGGATTCAAGAACAGTAATAAAGCAACCGAGCCCCCTTAAAGGCGACATCACCAGGTGTCCCTGTTCCTATCTCCTCGCTTATCTTTATATTGTAGATGTTAAATATTGCATACGTATCGCAACTTAATAAGATTTAAGAACGAAGAACATTTAAATAGGAACGGATAAAATAATTTACTGCTTATCTTCCTGGGACCATGGAAACCCACCTGCGCCCCAATGTCGAAATAAGGACAAATAAAACCGGTCATTTACGACTGAGCATCCTCCAACCCAAAAAAGTTGGGATCCAAGAACAAGTATAAAGCAACCGAGCTCCCTTCAAGGCGACATCACAGGTGTCCAGCCTGTCCTATCCTCGTTCTTATATTGAGCATGTTAAACTACGTTGCATATTAATCGCAATTATATTATCAGATAGTTAATTCTTTACCTTCCTATTAAATATTCTTTCTTTATTAATAATCTCTTTTCACTTTTATAGTAACCTTTTTCATATTATATGATATATTATATAGTATATATAATATATATATATATATATATAGTATATAACTATATTAATATATATATATATATATATAATATATTAATATATATATATATATATTATATATATATTGAAACGGTTGCTTGTTGTATTCTATGTATCCAATGAAAAAATAAAAGACGAATATACATTTCTTTATATTGCAATTATATAAATGATGCTAGAACATACGCTTAGACTTAAGTGACTGAAACCATGTCTAGTAAAGCAGGAGAGAGACTGAGGGCAGGAAGTGCACACCACAGAGAGAGAGAGCAGAGAGAGAGAGACACGCAGAGAGAGAGAGAGAGAACATTCTAGAGAGTAGAGTAGTAGAAGAGAAAGATGCGAGATAACCAGGAGACAGCAGAGGTATTAGACGAGAAAGCAACATGATGGCTCACATTGCGAGACAACGAGACCGAGGTGAGCAGTCCGACAAGACATGAACAAGCAGACAGATAAGAACGGTACGTAAGCGAGAACAGACAGACAGACATCGAGCAGACAGAACTTAGACAGAGACGAGATCAGACAGACAGACAGACAGACAGACAGAGAGAGAGAGAGAGAGAGAGAGAGAGAGAGAGAGAGAGAGAGAGAGACCTGAAGGCCGATTGTAAATCATAAAACAAAGCGAAGTATTAATGCATGTTGAAAACTATGAATTTATGCAACGCTATTTTCCTATTTCCTTTGTTGTTGCGATATTTATATGATGATATACGCTTTGCTTCTCTCACACTTCAAGATAAAACGTATCCCATAGAAAAACATTTATATTTTTCCTTATATTTGGAGGAATATGTGAACGTTGTAATGGGGTTAATTGCTGTTAAGATCGGCGTTTCACTTGCAAAATTAGTGGTGAGCTACCCCATTATATTTAGAGGAATAGGTGAACGTTATAATGGGGTAGCCAACTTCCTTGCTGTTAGGATCGACTTTTCACTTGAAATATTAGTCGCGAGTTGCCCAATTATATTTGGAGGAATATTTGTGGACGTGTAATGAGGTAGCCAACTTCTTTGCTGTTAGGATCGATTTTTCACTTAAAAAATTAATCGCGAGCTACCCCATTATATTTTTAGGAATATATGAACGTTATAATGAGGTAGTCAACTTCTTTGCTGTTAGGATCGATTTTTCACTTGAAAAATTAATCGCGAGCTACCCCATTATATTTTTAGGAATATGTGAATGTTGTAATAGGATTGCCAACTTCTTTGCTGTTAGGATCGACTTTTCGCGGGAAAAATTGTTATTCGCGAACTACCCATTAAAGTCACTAAATTTAACACATTTCAAGACCAACGATCTAATATGTGACTGGTTGTGGGATGGAGGAGCAGAAATGAACCTATACAATATCATTAAATTGTATTAATAATAAAAATTTATTATATAAAAAATTACGCACATGATTTAAAAAAAAAAAAAAAACTGGAAACATTTAAGTAGGTATATCTATGTTTAACAAACGACAACACTTCATGCATTCATTTGAATACATATTTTCATGGAATTGGGACCCCGAAGTAGTTTGTGTGTTTTCAAAATATGATACATCCTTACATCTATTGACCGTTTCACGCCACTGCCGATAAGGCTTATCTTAATTAATCTTTAGAATGGAAATAAGTAAGCAACGATAGGATGTCTTCATAAATAAATAAATATTATATATATATATAATATCTAAGAATTTATCATTTCTATTTATATATTTATTATTATTGTTTTAAATCACATATGAATAATTGGAAATTGAGTACCTATCTGTAATGTTTAGACCTAATGAAGGTAGGTATTTATATCTGATGGTAAAATTAGATATTTGTCTATGAAATCATTCTATTGAGGTATATATCCTACATATATATAATATCTATATATCTATATATCTATACTACTATTATATTATTATTATATGTAAATTATATATATATATATTATTATATACTTATTATTATATAATACTATACTATAAATATATAATATATATAAATATTATATTATTATTTATATATATTTATTATATATAATAAATTATCATATATATATATAGTTTTCTTATTATTTTCAAGTATTATTAGTTATTGAGTATTCGCGGATTCCTCTATTTATAATATATATAATATTATATATATAATAAATATATATAATTAATTATATTTATATTATTATAATATTTATTCTATATAATATACTTATGATCTATATAATAATTATTAATTTCAAGTAATATTCTATATATATATCATATAATAATAATATATAAAGTATTAATATAATATTATATATATTTATTATAATAATATATAAATATATATATTATATACTTACATACATATAAAAATATTATAAAACTTAAGTATAATATAATATATATATCTAAAATGTATACTAATAATCCTAGATATATAGAATCATTAAATAATATTATTAATATACATATAATATATATATATACTAATATATATATATGGGGAGGGCTTGCTGATTTTCCTTCCCATACCGGCACCACTCCATAGCCGTGATGACTTGGCTTGGCGTCATTTGTGAAAGGGAATGTGAACGATATATGAATTATTTCTTTTATAATACAATAATGAGAGAAAATTGTCAGAATTCTTCATTATATTCAACTTGAATAAAATAAAAATCAGTTTTTGTTTTGTTTTTTTGTTTTTTTTCGTCTTTGTTTTCTATGAGTGGGAAGGAAATGGATAATTATAATTACCTCATTTCTTTTAATTATGAATATTTGTTTTTGTAATTAACACTTGAGTTGTGACATTTTCTTAAATAGATTACATCTACTTGGGTCATTGTGTGGGAGGCGAGACTATTGTGACGTCTTGACTAGGATTTGTTTCAATTGTGTAGGTCTTTTGAGGCATAGCAGCCCCGTCAAATTTAGACGCTTAATAACACAAGTAACAACGTACACAAAACCACTCAGGTCTTATAACAAAGCACGCACATACACCAAGACCGACACACCACATAACAATACAAACAATATACAAAACAAGTAACAACACACAGCATGATATAATAATATATTAATTTATATATATATATATATATAAGTTTAATATCAGTAATAATATATTATTATATTAAATTACGTATAATTATAATTAATGATATTTATATATATTTATAAAATAATATAGAATATCAGATTACACGACTAATATATTAACATATATAATAACATAATTATATTACTATATTTTATCTTTGATGTGTTACTTCAGCATTTTCCTTATCCACAACATATATTTTTATATTGAGCTGATTACGCACTGGTTTATGGGCGTGGCTATGACGCGCATACTGATCGGTAGTGTTGATCCCGCTCACCTGACCAACTAGGTAGGATGTATGTTAATAACGACACTCTAATGTTAACATAAAAATTTTGGCTGGAATAGCTCCATTGGTTTGTGATTCAGGTAAATAATCGCGTTGACTTCGCTAAATATTGTTTCAGGTAATGATGGCGCTAGAGTAAATGATCAATAAAGATAACATTAACATATTGTCTGGATGTTGAATTCCATAATATAATATATAAGGTGTCTTTTGTAGGTTGACTTTTAATATGAAGTTTTTATGTCAGGAGGTACCAGGTACCTTACAACAAAACTTAACAAGATTTTATATAAAATAAGATTTTTCACCATCACTCTGGAGAAAGGAAGCCATAAGCAGTGCTGTCTCGTAAAATATTCATGTGGCCATTCAATATCATTATGTAAATTACAAATAAACATGTTTGTCCATTTTGGACATCAAACATAAATTCCCCAAATCTCAGCATATATATAGCTGCTTTATATTCAAAATTTTGAATATCGCAAGCACATCCCCCGCATTACTACCAATTGAGTATCCCAAATTCCTGACCAGGTTTTTAAATGTAACTTGAAGAATTCAGATACAATTAGTATTTGAGCTCCTCCAGGCAATTATATGCATATTAATGTGAGGATATGCAAGGGAAAAATACAGCATTCGAAGAGTCTTTAAAGGTAGAACTTCATGTAAAGTGTAAATCACACCTCCGGTCAATTTAGAGGCAACAAAGGAGATATACCTTTCCAAGCCCAAATTGTACTGCGATATTAGACCAAGTTAGTTAAAATTTCTGATTTTTTATATGGCCATATCTGCCATTTTAAGATTTTAAGGGTTTAGATGTAATAAGCTTGCCTTTAGATTTTAATGGGTTAATAACAAGTTTATTAGCATTGCTCCACGTCTCAATAGATTCTCAAGTCATCCCATGGATTGCTAAGGGCAAGTGCAAAGCCAGCGTCAGTAGAACAAACAAACAAATCATCGGCATGTAAAATCAATGTAGATCGTCTTACCGCCTTTACAATAGCATTGATGAAAGTTACAAAAAACAGAGAACCCAGACACGATCCTTGTGGAACACCGACCGACACAGGTAGATAACGTGAGGAGTGGTCAATGAAACCCCACACACTGTCTCCTGTTAATAAAATAAGATGTAATAAGCTTCAATGGATGACCTCCTATACCATAAAATTCCAATTTTTTTAAAAGACGTTCATTAGGAATTGTGTAAAATGCTTTATTGTAATCAAGAAATACTGAAAAAGTAAAAAGTTTTTTCTCAAAAGTTATATGATATAGATATAGTAGATTTAGT
>JABUQX010014309.1:0-2500 GCA_015478945.1 Trachelipus rathkii
CAAATACTTCGTTCCATCAATTTGGGTGTTTAAACTTCGTTTCGCATTTATCGTGGCTTGCTTTCATACGTTTTTCGTGCTGCTTTAAAATATATATTATATATATATATATATATTATATATATATATATATATATATATATATATATACTTTACTTCTTTACTATATATATATATATATATATATATATATATATAACTTTATATTATATACCTTATATATATATATATATATATATATATATACACTATATATACTATAATCAGTGATGGAACAGTTTGGGCTCATACACCCTTTTCGATATGAAGGAATAGAGATATTTGCTTTAAACTTGGAATATAATCTATTGGTGTGTGATAAGCTCGAAATCGACGAAGGTTTTCGGTATCTAGGATGTATGCTGGGTACCTCCCTGAGGCAGCGTCAAAATATCGCTTACGCCGCGCTGCTGCTTCCGAGCCGGTGAGATTAGGCCGAGAACCGAGATTCGGCTCGATAGTGATGACGTAATCTGCCATAAAAATTAAATTGATCGTAGAAGACTGAAATTTGGATCAGAGTCGAAAAACGATTCCTGTAAGGAATCGTTTACCGGCCTGCTCCGGCAAACGGCCCTAGGAAACGATATATCGACCGGGGTTCAGAATTATCAATATTGGAATTTAAATTTGGTGGAGGGGTTAGATGGTGACGTAGTCTGTCGGTACGGCAGATTACGTGCTATAAATCCCCAGCAAAAGGAGGAACGCTGCCCCAAAATTAAAAATAATCTGAAGACTGAAAGCTTGGAATAGGGGTAGAGGTCGAGTTCAGTCGGGATGAACCGGCTTCAGGTCAAAGACCCAGAAGGAGGGATTTAATTAAATGAAGAAGAAATGCGGAATGCAAAGAGCACAGAGGAAGAAAAAGAAGAAAGGAAGTAGGAGGAAAGGAGGAAGGAAGAAAGAATGAGGAAGGAGGAGTAATAGAAGGATTCAGAATCAGAGGGTCGGGATTCGGTACCGGCACCGGTGCTAGAGCCGGTGCGGTGCTGAGTTAATAAACATTAGAGCGCAAGCTGGCTGAAATAATTTGACGTCTTAGTGTATAATGTACATCAAGATATGTAAAATTTCAAAAATATCAGGTTTCACAGGGCCGCAATAAAACCAAGCAAATGAAATTAAATAAATAAAATAAAGTAAAATTTTCTTTAGTGGCATAATGAGGAAATTTGGTCGTTTTACGTCAAACACAGATAAATGATAAAGCACTTTCTTCTTCCTTATGATCTTTAACTGATCTATTGGTCTATTGATTTAGAATGTTCTTTTGACAAAAATTGATGTGTTTTTACATTCAGAAGTCGTAAATGCTAAAATCAAAACTTTTCAATATACCACTTTCCATTTAATGTTATCATGATCTAGTGAATCACCAGCCAGTCTAATGGAACTATTGCACAGCACGCACACACACACACACACACACACACACACACACACACACACACACACACACGCATATATATATATATATATATATATATATATATATAAAATACTCACTATATATATATATATATATATATATATATATATATATATATATATATATATATATTTTAAAATTTACTTAACGCCCACACGGAACGGGAGCTCGGATCAAAAAAAAATTTTCACAGGTAGCCTCTATGATACATAAATAGATGTTTTAGGGGCGAAATGAATTTTTTTCTGACCTAACCTAACCTAACCTAATTTCGCCCCTAGAACATGTATATATATAAAAATTCATTTCGCCTAGAGCATCTATTTATCTTTATCATAGATATATTACCTATTAATTCACGATCCGACCTCATTCATGTGTTTGACCTCTCGTAACTATTTAAATATGTATATATATAGCCCAGCCTTCGCTCTTTGCTGCTATGCTATGCTGCTGCTAATATAATATGTATATTTTTAATATATATATATATATATATATATATATATATATATATATATATATATATATATATATATATATATATATATATATATATATATATATATTTTAGATGTTAAATATTGCATAATCGCAATTAATAAGTTTGTAAACAAACAAAGAACATATAATGGGAAGGTAAAGAAGTACTACCTTCTCTGTCGTCGCAGTTGGACGCAATGAAAACGGCTGAGAGAAAAGGAAAAGAAGAAATGAGAAGATCTAGGGTAGAGACTAAGAAGAAGGCTTAAAACTTCAATAGAACTACTTCATAAAGTTCTAGAAGGATTTCTGTTTGAGGGAAGAGGTGGTTCAATCCCAGAGATGGCGGTATTTCTTTGCAAATAATAGTGATATTTGTTTGTATATATATATATATATATATATATATATATATATATATATATATATATATATATATATAACATATATATATATATATACTGCTCTTTCCCTCTTTCCATATATATGATCACATTTTAATAGATTTTTTATTTATTTTGTAAAATTTTTCCAAGATCAGTTCAT
>JABUQX010014309.1:17500-48909 GCA_015478945.1 Trachelipus rathkii
TTGAGAGGATTGGTAGAGAATTTGGAGGGTGTGTAAAGGATGGGTTTGAGAAAGTAAACGTGAATAAGGTAAGGTTATGGTTATAGTGAGGACAGTCCTCGGTGTGAAGTTATGCTAGATGGTGAGCAGCTGGAACAAGTGACTGAGTTTAAATATTTAGGATATATATATATATATATATGTTGGACGAAAAGGGATGATGCCGAGTGTAATAGGTAAGTTGTGAATTGCAGGAAGGAGGCTGGTGCAATTAAATCCTTGGTGGAAGACTAAGTCTTGAGTGCGCTAGTGTCTTGCGTGATGGTAAGTTGTAACCTGTGTTAATGTATAGTGAAGTAGCAAGACTATGGTCTGGAATAAAAGAGGTATAGATCTAAGGTACAAAGTGTTTCAGATGGACAATCTTAGGAGCGTGTTAGGTGTGAGAAGAATTGATAAAGAGAGGAATGAACATGTATTACAGAGTTGTATGGTATGAAAAAGGGATAAATGAGAGAATAAATGAGAGTACGTTGAGATGGTTTGAGGGTAAGCTAATGGAAGAATGGATGATAGTCGGTTGGTTGGTTACGCGGATGTATAGTGGTGAGTGTGTTGGGAATTGACTGGCTGGGAGACAGAAAGTGGATTGAGTCAGCAAAAAAATGTCTGGAGGAGTGAAATGTGAGGTTTGGCAGGGAGGCGAGAAAAAGTGCATAATAGGAGTAAATGGCAGGGTTTTGTGAGGGTGTACTCAGTTATCAGAACACCTGGGCCAGGATAGACACATTGTGGCCGAGATGCCATAGTGAGGTCCGTCGCAGTCCGTGATGCTCTATAAGTGGATTTTCCGTGGCAAAATTCCTATAGAGTATAAAGGCAGGTAAGGCTGAGTTTTCTTTTTCGACTTTCCCATGTCATATTTCTGTTTCTGGTACATATTGCACACTTACCCCCCAGTCTTGGGGGGAAAAAAGGTAGTTGAGGATATATATATATATATATATATATATATATATATATATATATATATATATATATAAATATACATATATATATATATACTTTATATATATATATATATATATATATATATATATATATATATATATATATATATATAAATAATGACATACTTTACATTCATAAATGGAAATTTATTTAAAATACATTTATAAAAAATAATAATATCAATACGTAGGAAAATGATAAAAAGGAAAAAAATATTGGCAAGTTAAAAATGCCAAAAGTACTTGCAAGTACCAAGCACAAGTACCAAGTACAAAAGGCTCAAGTACAAGTACAGAGTACAAGAGTACCCAGTGGTTTTAGAGCTGCAGTACAGTACAGATGCAAATTACTCCAAAGAATGTACTTAAATTACAGTACAAGAGTACAAAAAGTGCTTGTGCTTGGACCCAACCTGATACATATATATATATATATATATATATATATATATATATATATATATATATATATATATATATATATATATATATATATATATATATATATATATATATATATATACTTTCAGACCTTTAGAAAGTTGTAGTTTTAAACCAAATATCACCATATATATATATATATATATATATATATATATATATATATATATATATATATATATAACACTATATATATATATATATATATATATATATATATATTTATATACCTATATATATATTTATATAATATATATATATAAATAATATATAATATATTAAATAAAAATACAAATATAAATAATAATACCAATGCCGGACCTTTATATATATATATATATATATATATATATATATATATAAATATGTATATATATATATATATATATATATATATATATTTCAACACATGCTGTAACGGACATCAGGTTGAAATATAAAGGGTTTGATAAGAAACATTGTTAAGGTAGCACACCCTTGATTGTGACACGGCATACACTAATACCCAGGTATAAATAGACCACAGTCCGGAGTGCCAACAGTGCACACATCATTCGGGTAACACGTAAATGTACGACGAATATGGTCGTCGCTTCACTTGACCAAATGCTCGAAATGTTCATCCACCTCGATTCACTTTGCTATAAGATTCCGAAAGCTCGCATGGGTACTGATCAGTTCATCCCAATCAATATTAATGCGAGGACTTCTAATGCGCTTCTTCTAATGCGGTCTTTCCAGGGGTTGTTTGCATTTTGCTATATACTATCCCTTTGAACTATCCTCAGAAAAAAATCCAGGTAGGATAGGTTTGGCGAATGTGCTGGAAATGTATCGGAACATCTCACCCTTCCCCCCGGCCATGGTAATCTTGATTCAATATTGCAAGGTGACAGTGAATATTGTGCCCGGGCACCCGTTATTCTGGTACCCCATGCAAATCCATATATCAAATGGTAGGTCCTTCATCAGTACTGGTAAGCTTGTTTCGGATGGTTGGTTGGTTTTCTCTCAGGTATTAATCGACGTTGCTTTCGGTTGTACCCATGCATCCATATATATATATATATATATATATATATATATATATAACTTATATATATATATATATATATATATATATATATATATATATATATATATATATATATGCTGCTGCTGCTGCTGCTGCTGCCTCTTCCATCGTTCGGATGAATAAAAATGTTCGCGAAATTCGATTACCGAGATTATATATGAGCTTTTATTTTCATATATCGTAATTATTATAGATCGATTAAAAATTATATTCACGTTTTATTTTAAATATAAAATATAATTTAATGATGAAATATTCCAAGACAGATAGACGGTACGAAGATGGAAGAGTTTTATCAAATTCCGCGCTCGAAGAGTTGAAAACAGCGCCAAGAAAAAGTTGAAAATTCTCAAAACAACGATCAAACGTATTTTTGAGAGTGAAAGCGAATTCTCTTCGACCGACGTGGTTAGCTTCAAGGTCTACATAAAAAATATTCAGCGAGTTCGCCCAACCCCTTCATGAAAAAAAGCATTACGTATAGCTGAATAGCGTTTTAAAACTCACGATATTAAAAAAGTTTGAAAATCTTCTAAAATGTCATTAAATTTATAAAAACATTTTTTTTAAAGATTGTGATTGAAATTGGCGCCAAAAAAATTGAAAATTATCAATCGAGTCTACCTTCTTCAACGAATTCAGCCATCGCCCCCCATGAAACGCGATGGCGATACGAGGGCAAGTTCCAAAGAAGAAGAGTCAGTTTATTTCGGAAGCGGTGCTGAGCGGACGTGTTTTATAACTCTCTCTGAAGAAAAGCGCTTCGGCGGTCCATAGGATGCTGGACGAAGGGAGAATGCGCCGTCGAACGGTCGTGAAAGAGACTCGCGAACGAAGCATCGAAAAAGTAAGGTTGTTGATATTTTTTATAAATGTTATTTGAAAAAGTCGACTACTGACAAAAACTAATGAAAGGCGCGCCGCTGCCTTATAATAAAAAATGATAAATATCGCGGTAAAAAAAGTAAATTTTATAGTATGAAATTAAATTAGTCAAAAATTAGCAACCAAAAAAAAAATTGAAAATTATCAGTCTAGTCTACCTTCTTCAACGATATCGCCCAACGCCTTCCGTGAAATGCGATGACTATACGAAGGCAAATTCAGAAGAAGAATAGGAATTAATTTAATGTTTTGGATGAATGTGCTTGTCAGAGACGTGGTTTTAGATAACTAACTCTCTCTCTCTGAAGAAATGCGCTTTGGCGGTTCATGTGATGCTAGACAAAGGGAGAAGACATCGTCGAACGGTCGTGAAGGATACTCGCGAACGGAACACTGAAACGGTAAGGTTGTTATTAATTTTATTATAAATGTTATATAAAAAAGTCGTTCACTGACAAAAACTAATGAAAGGCACACCGCCTCCCAGTATTCAAAAACGAAAATTAAGCGGTAATAAGTAAATTTATATAATAATTTTTTTAAAGATCGTGATTGAAATTGACGTAAAAAAATTGAAAATTACCAGTCGAGTCAATCTTCTCCAACGAGTTCGCCCATCGCCCTCATAAAGTGCGATGACTAAGCAAGGGCGAATTCCCAAGAAGAGGAGTCAGTTTATTTTGGAAGCGGTGCTGAGCGGACGTGTTTTATAACTCTCTCTCAATAAAGGCGCTTCGGCGGCCCACAGGATGCTGAACGAAGGGAGAAGGCGCGTTGAGATAAAAAAGACAACGATTGCTTCGTGGCATTCTATTTTATGAAATCTTCGTCTTGGGTAAGTTTTTTTAAAAGTTTCTCTTAGGTTTTAGATTTAAAAATAATTTAAGTAAATTCTATTATTATAATAAACATAATTCAAAAATGAGAATTCCGCGTTAAAAGTAAATTTAATTATATAATAAATTCTTTTAAAGATCGTGATTGAAATTGGTGCCCTCGCAAAAAAAATTTGAAATATTACCAGTCGAGTAAAATGCTTACTTCAAGTGAGTTCTCCGCAATCCGCCCTCACCTTGAAGCGCCGATCCTCTAAGCAAGGGCGATCCGAAGAAGAGGAGTCAGATTTTTAGTTGTAGAAGCAGGTTGGCTAGAGGTACGTATTTATAATTCTCTCTCAAGAACAGGCTGCTTGGCCGTACAGGTATATATGCTGAATTGAAGGGAGAGGTCGGCGGTGAGAAAAAGGCAACGATTACGTCCGTAGCATTCTATATTAGGGCGAAATAGCTTTGGCTCTGGGTAAGTTTTTTTTTAAAGTTTCTCATTCAGATTTTAGATTTAAAAATAATTTAAGTAAAATCTATAACTATTATAAAAACAATCATTCATGCTTTATAATTGCGCGATTTAAATATGTAAATTTTAAATTATATAAATAAACTTCTTTTAATATGATTCGAGAGATTGAAATTTGGCAGGCGAATAGACAAATATTGAAAAAATATAGTCAGTACGAGTCGAGATCTATACTTCAAATGATGTTTCTCCCATCGCCACGCTCATAGCCAAGCGCGATGACTAAGCAAGGGCGAATTCCCGAAGAAGATGAGTCAGTTTATTTTTGGAAGCGGTGCTTGGAGGCGGACGTGTTTGTATATCTCATGGTCAAGAAAGGCGCTTCAGCGGCCAACAGGATGCTGAACGAAGAGATAAAGCGCGGTGAGAAAAAAAAGGCAACGAGAACGTCGTTGGCATTTTCCTATTTTATGGAATCTTCGTCTCGGTGTTTTTTTTTATAAAAGGTTTCTCGTAGATTTTAAAAATTTAAGTAAATTATCTTATTTATATATTAATGTTATATAAAATCTGTTTAACTGGAAAATATACTATATTGTAAATGGCGAGCAGAGTCGCCCCATTTTCAAAAAATGAATATAGTATGTCACATAATAAGTAAATTTTATGATAAATACATTTTTTTAAAGATTGTGATTGAAAAAGTCGCCAAAAAAGTTGAAAATCAGTCGAGTCTATCTTCTTCAACGAGTTTGCCCATCGCTCTCAGTGAACGCGACAACTTTAAGCGAAATTATCAAAGACAACAATGAAAGAGTCTGTTTAATTTTGGGAAGCCGGTGCTAAGTAAGAGGCGAACAGTAGATTTCTATGATAGTACTCTTTGGAAGAAAGGCGACTTCCGGCGGCCTACATAGCTGACTGTCTGGACGCAAGGGAGGCGAAAGATTTTGCGCGGTGGAATTAAACACTTGCATATGATTACGTCTCGTGGCGTTCTTTTTGGAAATCTTCGTCATGGTAAAGAAGTTTTTTAAAGTTATATATTTTTTCCTTTTGGTTTATAAGATTGTAAATATTATGTTTTAAGAAAAATCTATCATATTAATACAATTTTTTGGAAGCAGAGCTGAGCCGAGAAGTATGTTTTATGTCAGTCTAGGAAGAAAAGTCGATATCGTTGGCTCGTAAGGAATTGCTGGAGTCGAAGGGAGAAAGAAGCGTCAATTATCGTCTCTTTTCGTGGCCTCTCCAGTAATGAAATGCTCGCTCAGGCCCGTCGCCTCTCTCTGCTCCCGAATAAAAGGTAGATCGCGTTCGTCGTCGAACGGTGGTGAAACAGACCGCGAAAACGGAGCACCGATACCGGTAAGGTTAAATATATTTTTTGTAATGTTATAACTAAGCTAATTCCCCGATTATATGTGCGAAACACCACTATTGAATGAAGTCAAGGCGCCCGCTCCATTTCAAACTTGAAAAGTATACATGACAGTAGATAAGTAAAGTTCTATACTAAAATATCTGCTTTTTAAAGATTGGTGATTTAGGAAAAGAAAACGCCAGATACAAAATTTTATAATTTATCAGATCGAGTCTACAAACGAGGTTCAACCGAAATCGCGCCGCTTTGAACCGTGAACTATACGAGAATCGATTCCGCAAGAAGCAAGAGTCAGTTTCTATTTTTGATAGCGGTGCTGAGCCGTCACGTAGTTTTATAAAGTCGTCTCGTTACATATATTCATCACAGCAAGAGGCTCTTCAGCGGCCCCAAGGTGTTGGAATCGAATGGAGAAGACGTGGTGGAAAAAAAATCGCAACGAATTTCGTCGTGGTGATCTATTTTTCTTAAATCTTCGCCCTCGGGTGAGTTTTTGTTTAAAATTATTGGCTAACTTAAGATTTTTTAAGAGCTCGAACAAATTATTTGTAAGTTAATCCTATTATTTATAATAACAATTTTGGAAACGTGGCTATTTGTAGTTCGTATCTCGTGTTTTACTATATTTCTATCATCGTAGAAGGGTCGGCGGCCGTCCTGCCTCCCATATTCATATATCGAAATTCGATTAGCAGTAATATGTAAATTTATATATAATCATTTTTGCTCTTTATAAGGTCGTGATTGAAATTCGGCGGCAAAAAAATTGAAACCCTTATCAAGTCCGAGTCTATCTTCTTCAACGAGTTCGCCTCACTCGGCCCTCCGCGTGAAGAGCGCCTGATCTGCACATGATAGAGATAAACGAGGTAGAGATTGCCGAAGATAAGAAAAGATTTAGGTCTATATATTTTGAAGCGGTTTGCTGACATGGACGTGAGATCTAGTAAGTCTCTCCATTCTATAGAAAGTTCTGCCTTCAAGCGCGGCATAGGATGTTGGACCGAATGGAGCAAGGGCCGCTGCGTTGAAGAATAATAATAACGCAAACAGATTTTCGTCGTGGATTCAGATTTAAGGAGAGAGAGATCTTCGCCTTCACTCGTGAGTTTGTTTTAAAAGTATTATGAATAAACTTGTCCAGTTGAAAATTAATTAAGTAAAGTTGTTATAAATAAACGCAATTATTATAGAAATGAGCTGAGCTGTGAACGGAACGTCATTTCTTGTAAAATCATATTTCAAATTTAGAATGTGTGTGATAATGTTCAGACATTGAAAAAATATGAGCAGTAATAAGTAACTTTTATATAAAGAATATTTTTTTTTAAAGATCGTGATTGAAAATCGCCGGCCAAAAAAATTGAAAACTCATCAGTCGGACGTTTATGATTTTCGAACAAGAGAAATGTCACTTTCGTGAGAAACAGAGACGACTATAACGAGAGCGATTCCAAAAAGAAGATGAGTCAGTTATTATTTTTGAAGTGGTGCTGAAGCCGGGACGTGTTTTTAAATTGCTTCTCTGCAAGAACAAGGCGCTTCGGCGGCCCATAGGATGTTGGACGAATGGAGATAGCGCGGTGGAATAAAATCCCTTCCATTTCTATATCTTCTATCATCCTTCTCCATCACCGTTTCTCCGTTTTTTTTTTATAAAGTTCTCAACCATTATATATTTTAGCAGAAAAAAATTCATTCTAGAGTAACATTCTACTAGGTTATATTAATAGTATATGTAAGATCATCATTTTGGAAGCGGATGTAGTGGATGCGGGAATGGTGGTCTACGAGTTCGTTTTACTAATTCTCTCTCGCGAAGAAAGTGCGGCGATACCCCGTAAAGTTTCAAAAATGAAAATAAAAATTATGTGAAAAATAAAAGTAAAATTTAATACAATTATATATTTTTTAAAGATCGTGAATTAATCCTATAAAAATATACTGCATACCATATAAAAATAAAAATAATTTTTGGAACCAACTTTTTAAAAATAATATAAAATCTGTCGGAAGTCGATATCTTCATCTCAACGAGTGTACGCGCTTCAGTCGCCCCTCCGTGAAACGAAGCGAGACGAATCTATCGGAAGGGCAGAACCTCTCCGAAGAATGCAAGAATCAGTTGAGTGTCTGATACGAAGTGGTGCTGAAGGCGGTACGTCTTTTAAATTCTCTTTCAAGAAAGGCGCTTATCGGCGGCCCACATTTGGCATGTTGGAGATTCGTTGTGATCCACGATGGACCGTTCGCGCTCGCTTTGCTGTTAAATAACGAGGTATTACGCTCGTACTATCGATCGCTCAGATGAAAGAGACTACAGATGGAGAGGAAAGACTATACAAAATACGGTAAAGTGTTTTAAATAATTCAATATAATAGAGTTATAGTAAAAATTCGGTTTACTGAAGAAAAAGTTAATTCAATGGGTATCGCCCGCCTCATATTTAAAAATTAAATTATGGTTGTAATAAGTTAATTTATATAATTTTTTTTAAAAGATTGTGATTGAAAAAGACAACCTAAAGGAAAATGTGAAAAATTATCAGGCGATCCTATATTCTTAAACGAGTTAACCCATCGCCCTCGTGAAGCGCGATGACTAAGGGCGAATTCCGAAGAAGATGAGTCAGTGTATTTTGGAAGCGGTGCTGAGCGGACGTGTTTTATAATTCTCTTTTGAGAAAGGCGCTTCGGCTGCCCATGGGATGATGGACGAATGGAAAAGTCTCGATGAAAAAAAGAACAGCGATCACACCCATTTCGTCGCGGCGTAATATTTTAGGAAGTCTTCGCCTCAGGTAAGTGTTTTTAAAAAGTTTCTCCTAATTTTAGACTTAAAATAATTTAGGTAAGCCCATTATGTCATGGCATACTGCGAAACGCGAGACTCACTCGCCCTTCCGAATATCGTGGATGCCGAGTCATCGTCGAACGATCGGTCGTGAAAGAAACTCTGCTGGACTAAGGGAGAAGGCGCCTATTACGTCGTGGCGTACTCTGAAATGCGAGACGCGCACGCGCTTCCAAACCACGGGGATGCGGCGTCATCGTCGAACGGTCGTGAAATAGATTCGCTAACGGAGGCTTACCAAACAAGGTAAGGTTTGTAAATAATTTTAATAAAATGTTATGTAATTAGTCTTTTACTGACAAATAATTAATGAAAGGCGCGCCGCAGCCTCGTGGTTCAAAAAATGTGAAAATCATAGGTAATAAATAAATTTAAATGCAAAATTTTTTATTAAAGATTTATTGGATTAAAATTGAAATAGGCGCGAAGAAAAAATTGAAAATATATTCAGTCCGAGTCTAGAATATCTTACTTCAAACGGGAGTTACGGCACTCACGTGCCTTCTCTAATGGAAACGGCGAATACCATGAAAAAACGAATTCCAGAAAAAGACGATCAATGTTCTTTTGGCACACGTGCGCTGATGCAGAGGACGTGGTTTTATAAAATCTCCTCTCAAGAAAGACGCTTTGGAGGTCCATAGGATGCTGGACGAAGAGAGAAGACGCGGTGAGAAAAAAAGGGCATCGATTACGTCGTGGAGTTCTATCTCAATTAAGTAGAATATATTTTGCTTATCTTATCGTGTTAAGTTCTTCATTTAAAAGTCGGTATCGTCAGTAAGAGATGTAGTTATTAATATATATAATGATTTTAAGTAAAAACATTCTCATTTAGATGGTTTGCCTAGTTCAATTAAAGTTGTCAAAGGAATAACAGCTGTTCTCGAAAGCCTATGAGAAAAGAAAATCGTTTTCCGGCCTTATCACAGAACTAAGCGGCGGATGACCGCCTAAGTGAGAAAAGTAAATTTGTTCGCCCTATTGATAGTTAGTCGGAAAAGTTTACAACATCCATATAAATTATTAATCCGGGCTTAATATACTATACACGAATCAGGGTAGATAGAACGTAATATATTAATTATTACGGGGATAATAGTAGTAGGTACTGATATAGTATAACCGTAATATTATATATATATACGTATATTGACATATAATAATATATATATATAGGTATTTTAAGAGTATGTTTCAATAAATATTGGAGAAAAGGTCGTCTTCCCGCTCACAATAACTTTCAATGCGTCGTGTCCGCGCCTGTCTAAATGCAAGTCGCAAGTTTTAAAATTTTGGAAAGTGGCTAAATATTTCCACCAGAAGAGAATCGTAAAAGTTGCTAGACAAAGACAAGAGAAGAGAAGCCGCGACGCTGTAAGTGGGGATGAGTCGTCTGTTAGAAGTGGTCAGATCCATTGGATGCTAGATGATGGGAGAGTGCGCGGTGAGAACAAAATGGCAACGATTACGTCATGGCGGCCGTTATAAGAGTTTAGGTAAAGCGTTTCGCACACCTGGTAAGGTTTTTTTTTAAAACTTTCTCTTAGATTTAGATTTAAAATTTTTTAAGAAAAACTATTTTATAATAACAATTTTTGGAGAGAAGCGGTGACAGATAGAGCGATATCGTGGTTTGAGTCATCTAATTATAAAGCTCGATCCGAGGCTAGTCCATGAGGGCTGGATTTTACGAAAGGGAGAGGGCTGTCCATATACGTAATCGTGCTACTTTGAAATGACGAGAACGCGCTCACGCACGCTTAACGAATAAGAGCGTCGTTAGTGGTCCGGACAGATGAAGAACAGAGTTATGTGAACGGATGCAGCCTGATAACACGAGGTCAAAGAGGATTAATACAACAATTTTTTATAATGTTATTATATATATATAGTTATTATGAACTCACAAACCTTAAAGAATATAAAGTGGTTCATACGTATATATATATACTATAAGTATATATATACTATCGTATTTAATGGTATATTTATATCTAGGTTCATGTAATATATAATATTTTAGTATTTTTATAATATATGTGTAATATTATAGATGATATAGAGTGTTACTATTAATCGACTTATAATCAAGTCGGTATAGTAAGAAGAAGAAGCATATATATATAACACGGAATATAATATATAGTATCGATATATTGTCTGTTCTATAGATTCTCAATCTAACCGTTAAAAATAGTCCGTTATCCCAGCCAAAAACTACAATTCCATGCGTACAGGCCGCGCCGCCTCTAAATGCGAGTCAGACTATTGAGAACTTGGAGTAGTGCAGCGGCACGTGTTTTATAATTCTCGGCTTTCTGAAGAATTGGCGTTTTGGCAGCCATTATGATTCTGGACGAAAGGAGAATGGGCTCGGATGAGAAAAAAAAGAGCCACTTTACATCGTGTGTGTTCTATTTTAAAAAGGGAAATTTTTTTGCCACTCGGTATCAAGTCTTTTTTTTTAACGAGAGTTTCTTTGTAGATTTTAGCTTTAAAAACTTCTTTAAGTAATAATTATATTTTCCTTACAAAAAGTTACTTAACCGAACCAAAGTAAAGGCGCTTCAATAAGCCTTGAAAAAAAAATCGTTTTCGCCATAAGAATAAAGGCGCGGTCGCCGCCCTAGAGTGGAGAAAAGTAATTTTCGCCTATAGTTAGTAATTTACGTAGTAATACTTATAATATAGTAATATATATATATATATAAGGGAAAGAGCTTAATCCTTATGATTAATCACTATATGTAATGATGACATTATAGTATAATATATGGTACTATATTATTAATATAATATGAGTTCTAGTACTTATATTACTTATAACTATATATATATATAGGTGTATATTACAGTTCAGTTCTAGTAATAAGCCATTCTAAATTTTCATAAACGTTGAAACAAGTCGTTTCCGCCCTGGCCAAAAACATAATAACGTGCGCGCCGGGCGTCCCGTGCCGCTAAAATGGAGTCAGTTTACTTAGTAAGTGGTAGAATGAGCGGAGCGTCTGGTTTTATGAGATTCTCCTCTGATGAATGGCGTTTTCGGCGGCCATTAATGAGAATAGCTGGACCCGAAAGAGAGAAGGCTCGGGTGAGAAAAAAAGGCAACCGTAATACACAGCGTGGTGTTCTATTTTTAGGATCCATATTTTTGCCATCGGGTAAGTTTTATTCCACAAGTTTCCTTTAAAATTTAGATCTTAAAAATACTATCGCCGCCCCTTTGAGAATGAAATGTCGATAGTCTCCAAAAACTAAAAGCGCGCCCCAGCCCTAAGTGCGAGCAGGAAAATTATCCATTAATAAGTAAATTTGGCAAATCTTTAATTTTTTGATTTTCATAAAAATTGATTAAATTCGTTTCCCGCCAAAACTAATGGCGCCGCCTCCCTAAATGCGACTCAGTTTATTTTGAAAGCGGTGCCGAGCGGACGTGTTTTATAATTCTCTCTTAAGAAAGGCGCTTCGGCAGCCCTAGGATGTTGGATTAAGGTAGAAGGTAAGGTGAGAAAAAAAGGCAACGATTAAAAGCATTACGTGGTGGTGTTCTATTTTAGGAAATCTTCAACTCCTAGTATTTTTTTTTATGTTTCTTTTCTAATTTGGGTGTGCTTTAAAACCTACATGAAGTAAAATCTGTATCTCGAAAAGAAGTCGTTTGCCCGCCAAAAACTAAAGTCGTTCCCCCATCCTAAGTGCGAAAATCAAAATTATAAAATAATAAGTGAATTTATGTATATTTTTTTAATTTCATAAATATTGAATAAATTCGTTTCCCGCCAAAAACTAAAGGCGCGCAGCCGCCGTAACTGTTAGTCAGTTTATTTTGGACGTGGTGGTGAACGGACGTGTTTTTATGAATGTCTCTTTTGAAGAAAGGCGCTTTCGGCGGGCCCATACGATGCCTGGGCCGAAGGGAGAAGGCGCGGTGAGAAAAAAAACAACGTTTACGTCGTGGTGTTCTATTTTGCGAAATGTCGTCTTCGGGTAAGGTTTTTTTTTAAAAGAATCTGCTTTAAATTTCAAATGAAATATGTGAATTGAATTTACTTTTTATTTTGAACAAAGTTGTGTTTACGTCGTGGTGTTCTATTTTAGAAAATCTTCGTCTCGGGTAAGTTTTTTTTAAAGATTCTTTTAAAATTTAGATTTAAAAATTATTTAAGTAAAATCAGTTATCTTGAAAAAAGTCGTTTCCCGCCAAAAACTAAAAGCGCGCCCCAGCCCTAAGTGCGAGAATGAAAATTATCCATTAATAAGTAAATTTATATAATTTTTTTCAATTTCATAAATATTGAATAAATTCGTTTCCCGCCAAAACTAATGGCGCCGCCTCCCTAAATGCGACTCAGTTTATTTTCAAAGCCGTGCCGAGCGGACGTGTTTTATAATTCTCTCTTAAGAAAGGCGCTTCGGCAGCCCTAGGATGTTGGATTAAGGTAGAAGGCAAGGTGAGAAAAAAGGCAACGATTAAAAGCATTACGTGGTGGTGTTCTATTTTAGGAAATCTTCGTCTCGGAGTATTTTTTTTAAGTTTCTTTTATAACTTTTTAGATTTGAAAAAACTCGTTTCCCGCCAAAAACTAAAGTCGTGCCCCCACCCTAAGTGCGTGCCCCCAACCCTAAGTGCGAAAATGAAAATTATTATTTCAAATGTGAATTTATATATATTTTTTTTTAATTCATTAAACGTTGAAAAAGTACGTTTCCCGCCAAAAACTATATGCGCGCCGCCGCCCTAAATGCGAGTCAGTTTACTTTAGAAGTGGTAGTGAGCGGACGTGTTTTATAATTCTCTTTGAAGAAAGGCGCTTTGGCGGTCCACTACGCGAGTGCCTTAGCGACCCGAAAGGAGAAGAGCGCGGTGTTTCCTATTTTACTGGGTCGTCGAAATCTTCGCCTATTGTACACGTATTTTTTGATTTAATATAAATATTTATTAAAAAATAGTTCTAGAAATTTAAAAAAATTATGGGTTGAAGGTGAATCCTAAGTTATTATCTTGTACAATAAGTTTTTATTTACACGACCCGGCCAAAAACTAAAGCCATGCGGCCCCAGACCCTAAAGTGCGCGAGGATCCGAAAATTATCCATTTATAGATGAAAAACTTAATATAATTTTCTCAATTCTCATGAATATGTCGAATAAATGACTCGTCTTTCTCCAGCCAAATAACTAAATGGGCTGCGCCCTCCCTAAATGCGAGACTCAGTTTATCTCTTGAAAGCCGGGTGCCCTAAGAGCGGACGTGTTTATAATTCTTTCTTAAGAAAACGTTTGCGCTTTCGCACGCTCCTAGGAAATGTTGATTACAGGTAGTATTATGGTAATGGTGAGAAAAAATAACGGCACACCGATTACAAAAGCATTACAACGTGGTTTAAGTGCGAAAATCAAAGATATTCATAAGAAAAGTAAAGTAGAGAGAGTGAAGATTTATGTAATATCTTTTTTTTAATTTCAATTAACTTCTGAGTCATATAAGCTTCGTTTCCGCCAAAAACTGAAAGGCGCGGCAGCCCGCTCCGTAACTCGTTGGAAGTCAGTCTTTAGATTATGCGACGTGGGTGGTGAACGGACGGTTTTTATAATCTCTTTGAAGAAAGCGTCGCACTTTCTGTTGGTGGCCTCATACGATGAAGGGGAGAAGCGCGCACAAGGGTGGAGAAAAAAATGCAACGTTTAACAGATCGACTGGTGTTCTATTAGATTGTTTAGTACAAATCTTGCGTCTCGGAAGTTTTTTTTGAAAGATCGTATATTAAATAGTGGTGAGTTTGAAATAATTATGTTGTAGGTTGAGAGATATGCTAGGTTATCTTGAGAAAGAACGTGCGTTTCCCTCGCCAAAAACGAAGATGGTGTTCTTATGAAATTTAGGTTGATGACTTTATATTCGCCTCGGAGAATTTTTTTTTTAAAAAGTTTCTTTTATAAAAATTTTTTAGATTTAAAAATTATGTTAATGTACATAGATTTTGTTAATCTTGAAAAACCATAGTTTTCTTCTCCGTGCCACAGAAAACGCTTAAAGGCGTCGCTTCTCGTTTCTTACCCTTAGTTTCTTCTCTCACTGAGGGTGCGGAATGAAATTACTTCCAACTAATGCACAAGCGAATTTGTTTTATATTTTTTTCTTTGTAATTTCCAAGTAAAATGATTAAAAAGGTAATAAATTCGTTTTCATCGCCGCCAAAAACCAATCAGGTATGCGCAGCCGTCCTTACCGCTAAATGAGATGACTCAAGTTTATTTTTCAAGAGCTCCCTGTGCCTGAAGGTCGGAACGTGTATTTATTCTCTTCATCTACACTTAAAGAATAACAGAGAAAATGGCAATACGAGAGGAGAGTCTCCTCGGCATGTTGGGATTAGGTAAGAGCAAGGTGAGAAAAAAGGCAACGATTAAAAGCATTACGTTGGTTTTATTATAGTATTTTTAGAGAAAAAAAAGTTGTTCCATTCTAAAATTTATATTCGTCTCGTTGGAGCTGATGGAGGCCACCCTGATATACAGTGGATTGCGTTCCATATCCGTCCGAAGCGCCGCTGATCGACTGTAAGTATCTAACTACCTGCATTGATCATATACGCGCGAGCGGATTCTCTAGAGGCATGATAGAGAGGGATCCGTATAAGCCGAGACAGGAGAGAGAAACAGGACACCAGAGAGATAGCGGAAATACGACGCAGTCGCCCAAGATATCGGCGGACCCATACCCGTAAAGAAGACGGTGGCGTATATACACATGCTGAGTCAGAAGACAAGTGTGTACACAACAGCGACGAAAGAGAGCAAAAGCATAGACACATGAAGTGGCGCTCATAGTGAGAGTCCGGCGAGCTATGATGGCGCAGAGGCAGGTGATGGAGTGCCGAAGGCAATATGTATGAGGATATTTTTTACCACCACATTATCAGGCATAGTAGGGCGAACCTTGCTATTGAATTTTAGGTGAAAACCAAAAAAAAAGATTGCCAAGTAAAAATAACTCGGACTGGTAACCTCGCAATTTTTTCATTCCGGAAAAAAAAACCTGACGTTCATTCCTTCTCGAACAACACTCAAAATTGCGGGACGATTATCGTCTCCCTCCCGTCCGCTTTCCCAAGCGCCCTCATCTAACCTTTTTGGATATCGGAAAGAAATTTCGATAGTCGTTCGCCGGTTACCCTATTAACGCTAAAACCATTTTTTCTATAATATTCGCTAGCTAGCTTGCTATCCGGCCGGCTTTCGAGAGAGGAAATGGATAAGCAATATAGCATTTTCCTCCCTCGATAAAATTTTAAGAAACCGAAAGGAAGGAAGAAAGAGAGAAAGAATGCGCGCGAGCAAGGTACTACGGCAGAACGTCCGTACCAAAGTTTTGTCATCGCTTTAGCTATCTTCGACCCTCCTATGTGTGTGTTTGTGAATGTGTCTCGTTCTTCGATCGAATAGAAAGGAAATATGACCACGATACCGTAAAGATTCGCCTTTATTCGAACGAGCTCGCGAAACGACCTCGGTCGATCGATTCGTTCCGGCTCGTTTATATAAAAAAAAAATAATAAAATAATAGGACGGACGATAGGCTCGGTCGCCCATCGAACGAACGTCGCAATGAAACGCATCCCGACGAACAAATGCGCGGACGCGAAAATCTTCGCCGGGATGCGTTCATGTACGAAAATGAAAAATAGACGAATAAGGCGGATCGTTGGTCGGTAACGCAATATATTATCTTTCCATTCGAGCGATGATCGATCGGTTTTTGGTGTAGTGAATGAGATTGTTTCGGAGGGATGCGAAGATATTTCCGGGCTCCACGACGGGGACGTACGATGACAGGGAGCCCGTGAGCGTCCGTCCTCATCAGCGTTCGAAACCTGTAAGTGTGATAGTGTCTGTTATGGAAGTGTACTGTTTAAAAGCAAAAGGTGGTAATAGTAGAAGAAGTGGAAATCAGGGTTTTAAAAGAGTCGGAAAAAATGTGTAATCGCGAACCCCTGGGCACGCTCGTTAGGTATCGGTCGATATTTTATATTTTAATTTAAGGGACAGGACAGTCGGAGAGAGAAGAACAACGAATCGACCGATCCTCTACTCTAACTTAAACTAACGCTATTTGGAACGCTTCGGACAAATTCTCACCCTCGGATAGAAGGAGAAGCTATCTATCGGAGGACTGACTAACTACTAACGGTGTCGTCGTCGATAAGCCCCATCCGACGCTCGATAAAGCGGCTAGACCAGCCGTAAGCGGACATTTGAATACCCCCCCTAACGGATGGCGTAGCCCGATCAATGGCAGTAGGCCGCTTACCAACTCCTCTCATCGATCGAAATAGGATATCTAAATAGTTTTAGAGACCCATGGCCAAGCCGGCCCGTAAACTGGCGGACCCAGACATATCCCCGCTACGTCGATAAAACCTTTCCGACCGAATCAAAGAGGGAAGCCGTAGCCGCTATCGAACGTCGTTTGGTTGAGAAATAGGGAAATGAAGCGGAAGAGGTTTCCGCGTGAATGTGTGTTTGTGTGTGTGTGTGTGTGCGTGAATGTGTGTCTATGTTATCCGTCGCGTGTTTTTGTTTCTTCTGCAGCACCTGTAGGGAAAAAGTTTTGCATATACATTAGTAAATAAATGGTCCTTAAATCTAAAAAAAAAAAAAAAATCATTAAACCTAATATTAAAAAAAGTGCCTTAAATCTAAAAAAAAAAAAAACACCCAAACGGAACGGACAAAAAATAAAAAGAAAATCATGATTTTACCTCAATTCGCGGGGCGAACCGCTTTTAATTTTAAAACCAAAAAAAAATTGCCAGTAAAAATACCGTACTGTACTCGCAATTTTTCATTCCGGAAAAAAAAAACCTGACGTTAATAACGGGACGAACGAAAGTCAAAATTTCTTTCCGAATATCGTCTCCCTCCCGTCCGCTTTCCCAAGCGCCCTCATCTAACCCTTTTGGATATTGGAAAGAAATTTCGATAGTCGCTCGCCGGTTACATTATTAACGCTAAAACCATTTTTTCTATAATATTCGCTAGCTAGCTTGCTATCCGGCCGGCTTTCGAGAGAGGAAATGGATAAGCAATATAGCATTTTCCTCCCTCGATAAAATTTTAAGAAACCGAAAGGAAGGAAGAAAGAGAGAAAGAATGCGCGCGAGCAAGGTACTACGGCAGAACGTCCGTACCAAAGTTTTGTCATCGCTTTAGCTATCTTCGACCCTCCTATGTGTGTGTTTGTGAATGTGTCTCGTTCTTCGATCGAATAGAAAGGAAATATGACCACGATACCGTAAAGATTCGCCTTTATTCGAACGAGCTCGCGAAACGACCTCGGTCGATCGATTCGTTCCGGCTCGTTTATATAAAAAAAAAATAATAAAATAATAGGACGGACGATAGGCTCGGTCGCCCATCGAACGAACGTCGCAATGAAACGCATCCCGACGAACAAATGCGCGGACGCGAAAATCTTCGCCGGGATGCGTTCATGTACGAAAATGAAAAATAGACGAATAAGGCGGATCGTTGGTCGGTAACGCAATATATTATCTTTCCATTCGAGCGATGATCGATCGGTTTTTGGTGTAGTGAATGAGATTGTTTCGGAGGGATGCGAAGATATTTCCGGGCTCCACGACGGGGACGTACGATGACAGGGAGCCCGTGAGCGTCCGTCCTCATCAGCGTTCGAAACCTGTAAGTGTGATAGTGTCTGTTATGCGAGTGTACTGTTTAAAAGCAAAAGGTGGTAATAGTAGAAGAAGTGGAAATCAGGGTTTTAAAAGAGTCGGAAAAAATGTGTAATCGCGAACCCCTGGGCACGCTCGTTAGGTATCGGTCGATATATTTTAATTTAAGGGACAGGACAGTCGGAGAGAGAAGAACAACGAATCGACCGACCCGCTAATCTAACCTAAACTAACGCTATTTGGAACGCTTCGGACAAATTCTCACCCTCGGATAGAAGGAGAAGCTGCTATCTATCGGAGGACTAACTAACTACTAACGGTGTCATCGTCGTCGATAGACCGCATCCGACGCTCGAAAGTGCGGCTAGACCAGTCGTAAACGGACTTTTAAAATACCCTTTCGAGGTACTCGATCGTATGTCAGATGGCCGTTTACCGACTCCTCTCATCGATCGGAATAGGGTATATCAAAGTATAGGACGCTATGATCAAGACGGGCTGTTAGTGACCGGCCGAACAACATAGTACTTCTACGATGATAAAGACTTTCCGACCGAATCAAAGAGGGAGGCCGCTTAGCGGCTATCGAACGTCGTTTGGTTGAGAAATAGGGAAATGAAGCGGAAGAGGTTTCCGCGTGAATGTGTGTTTGTGTGTGTGTGTGTGCGTGAATGTGTGTCTGGGTTATCCGTCGCGTGTTTTTGTTTCTTCTGCAGCGCCTGTAGGGAAAAAGTTTTGCATATACATTAGTAAATAAATGGTCCTTAAATCTAAAAAAAATAAATAAAAAAAAACAATCGGTAAACCTTATATAAAAAAAGTGCCTTAAATCTAAAAAAAAAACACACACAAACCGGATGGATAAAAAAACATAAAGAAAATCGCGATTTTACCTCAATTCGCGGTGCGAACCGCTTTCAATTTTAAAACCAAAAAAAAATTTGCCAGTAAAAATACCGTACTGTACTCGCAATTTTTCATTCCGGAAAAAAACCTGACGTTAATAACGGGACGAACGAAAGTCAAAATTTCTTTCCGAATATCGTCTCCCTCCCGTCCGCTTTCCCAAGCGCCCTCATCTAACCCTTCTGGATATCGGAAAGAAATTTAGATAGTCGTTCGCCGGTTACATTATTAACGCTAAAACCATTTTTTTCTAGAATATATTCGCTAGGTAGCTAGCTAGCCGGCCGGCTTTCGAGAGAGGAAATGGATAAGCAACAACATTTTCCTCCCTCGATAAAATTTTAAGAAACCGAAAGGAAGGAAGAAAGAAAGAAAGAAAGAATGCGCGCGAGCAAGGTACTACGGCAGAACGTCCGTACCAAAGTTTTGTCATCGCTTTAGCTATCTTCGACCCTCCTATGTGTGTGTTTGTGAATGTGTCTCGTTCTTCGATCGAATAGAAAGGAAATATGACCAAGATACCGTAAAGATTCTCCTTTATTCGAACGAGCTCGCGAACCGACCTCGGTCGATCGATTCGTTCCGGCTCGTTTATATAAAAAAAAATAATAAAATAATAAGACGGACGATAGGCTCGGTCGCCCATCGAACGAACGTCGCAATAAAACGCATCCCGACGAACAAATGCGCGGACGCGAAAATCTTCGCCGGGATGCGTTCATGTACGGAAATGAAAAATAGACGAATAAGGCAAATCTTCGGTAACGCGATATATTATCTTTCCATTCGATCGATGATCGATCGGTTTTTGGTGTCGTGAATGAGATTGTTTCGGAGGGATCGAAAAATATTACCGGGCTCCACGACGGGGACGTACGATGACAGGGAGCCCGTTCTCATTAATATTTAAAATTATTATTTTAAAAAATTTGTTTATTAAATATTATATAAAATTTTACTTAAATAACTTTAAATCTAGAATACCACGCAATTTTCATTTTTGAGTTATGTTTATTATAATAATAATAATACATTTTACTTAAATTATTTTTTAAATCTAAAATCTAAGAGAAACTTTTAAAAAAAAACTTACCCGAGACGAAGATTTTCTAAAATAGAACACCACGACGTAAACGTTGCTTTTTTTTCTCACCGCGCCTTCTCCCTTCACCCAGCATCCTATGGGCCGCCGAAGCGCCTTTCTTCAAAGAGAATTATAAAACACGTCAGCTCACCACCACGTCCAAAATAAACTGACTCACAGTTAGGGCGGCTGCGCGCCTTTAGTTTTTGGCGGGAAACAAATTTATTCAATATTTATGAAATTAAAAAAAATATATATAAATTTACTTATTATTGGATAATTTTGATTTTCGCACTTAGGGTGGGGGCACGACTTTAGTTTTTGGCGGGAAACGAGTTTTTTCAAATCTAAAAAGTTATAAAAGAAACTTAAAAAAAATACTCCGAGACGAAGATTTCCTAAAATAGAACACAAAAAAATTATTTTATATAAATTTACTTATTACTGCATAATTCTAATTTTTGCATATGGGGTGGAGGGGCACCTTTCTTAAGAGAGAATTATAAAACACGTCCGCTCGGCACCACTTTGAAAATAAACTGAGTCGCATTTAGGGAGGCGGCGCCATTAGCTTTTAGCGGGAAACGAATTTATTCAATATTTATGAAATTAAAAGAAAAATATAAATAAATTCACTTATTATTGGATAATTTTGATTTTCGCACTTAGGGTGGGGGCAAGACTTTTTTCAAATCTAAAAAATTATAAAAGAAACTTAAAAAAAATAATCCGAGACGAAGATTTCCTAAAATAGAACACCACCACGTAATGCTTTTAATCGTTGCCTTTTTTCTCACCTTGCCTTCTACCTTAATCCAACATCCTAGGGCTACCGAAGCGCCTTTCTTAAGAGAGAATTATAAAACACGTCCGCTCGGCACCACTTTGAAAATAAACTGAGTCGCATTTAGGGAGGCGGCGCCATTAGCTTTTGGCGGGAAACGAATTTATTCAATATTTATGAAATTAAAAGAAAAATATAAATAAATTCACTTATTATTGGATAATTTTCATTTTCGCACTTAGGGTGGGGGCGCGCCTTTAGTTTTTAGCGGGAAAAAACTTTTTTCAAGATAACAAATTTTACTTAAATAATTTTTAAATCTAAAAAATTTTAAAAGAAACTTTAAAAAAAAAATTCTCCGAGGCGAATAATTCCTAAAATAGAACACTTTTAGTTTTTGGCGGGAAACGACTTTTTTCAAGATAACTGATTTTACTTAAATAATTTTTAAATCTAAATTTTAAAAGAATCTTTAAAAAAAACTTACCCGAGACGAAGATTTTCTAAAATAGAACACCACGACGTAAACGTTGTTTTTTTTTTCACCGCGCCTTCTCCCTTCGCCCAGCATCGTATGGGCCGCCGAAGCGCCTTTCTTCAAAGAGAATTATAAAACACGTCCGTTCACCACCACGTCCAAAATAAACTGACTCACAGTTAGGGCGGCTGCGCGCCTTTAGTTTTTGGCGGGAAACGAATTTATTCAATATTTATGAAATTAAAAAAAATATACATAAATTCACTTATTATTTTATAATTTTGATTTTCGCACTTAGGGTGGGGGCACGACTTTAGTTTTTGGCGGGAAACGACTTTTTTTGAGATAACAGATTTTACTTAAATAGTTTTTAAATCTAAAAAATTATAAAAAGAAACTTTAAAAAAAATACTCCGAGATGAAGATTTCCTAAAATAGAACACCACCACGTAATGCTTTTAATCGTTGCCTTTTTTTCTCACCTTACCTTCTACCTTAATCCAACATCCTAGGGCTGCCGAAGCGCCTTTCTTAAGAGAGAATTATAAAACACGTCCGCTCGGCACCGCTTTCAAAATAAACTGAGTCGCATTTAGGGAGGCGGCGCCATTAGTTTTGGCGGGAAACGAATTTATTCAATATTTATGAAATTGAAAAAAATTATATAAATTTACTTATTAATGGATAATTTTCATTCTCGCACTTAGGGCTGGGGCGCGCTTTTAGTTTTTGGCGGTAAACGACTTTTTACAAGATAACTGATTTCACTTAAATAATTTTTTAAATCTAATTTTAAGAAGAACCTTTAAAAAAACTTACAATAGCGAACGATTTCCTAAAATAGAACACTCCACGACGTAAACGTTGCCCTTTTTTCTCCCGCGCCTTCTCCATTGTCCGCAGCATCCTATGGACCGCCAAAGCGCCTTTCTTAAAGAGAATCTAATAAACGACGTCCGCTGTACTACCACTTCAAAGTAAACTGACTCGCATTTAGGGCGGCTGCGCGCATATAGTTTTTGGCGGGAAACGACTTTTTTCAACGTTTATGAATTAAATATATATATATATATATATATATATATATATATATATATATATAATATATATATATATATATAAATATATATATATTATATTATATATATATATAATATATATTATATATATAATATACTATATATATATATATATCATATATATATATATATACTGTAAAGTGGACTAACTATAGGAAAATTTACTTTTCTCACTTAGGGCGGCGACGCGCCTTTAGTTTTATGGCGGAAAACGATTTTTTTTCAAGGCTTATGAAGCGCCTTTACTTTTTAGCGGGAAACAACTTTTTTTTAAGAAAATAGTTTTCACTTAAATAATTTTTAAAGCTACATTCTACAAGAAACTTTAAAAAAAACTTACCCGATGCAAAAATTTCCTAAAATAGAACACTACGACGTAAACGTTGCTTTTTTTTCTCACCGAGCCTTCTCCTTTCGTCCAGCATCATAATGGCCGCCGAAACCGCCATTCTTTCAGAGAGAATTAATAAAACACGTCCCTCACCACCTACATCAAAGTAAACTGACTGCATTTAGGCGCGGCGGCGCGCATATTAGTTTTTTTGGCGGGAAACAACTTTTTTCAACGTTTATGAAATTAAATATATATATATATATATATAGTATATATATATATATATATATATATATATAATATATATATATATAATATATATATATATTATAATATATATTATATATAAGTATATATATATATATATATATATATATATATATATATATATATATATATATATATATATATATATATATATATATATTTAGCGGGAAACAACTTTTTTTTAAGAAAATAGTTTTCACTTAAATAATTTTTAAAGCTACATTCTACAAGAAACTTTAAAAAAAACTTACCCGAGGCAAAAATTTCCTAAAATAGAACTCCACGACGTAATCGTTGCTTTTTTTCTCACCGCGCCTTCTCCTTTCGTCCAGCATCATAATGGCAGCCGAAACGCCATTCTTCAGAGAGAATTATAAAACACGTCCGCTCACTACCACTTTCAAAGTAAACTGACTCGCATTTAGGGCGGCGGCGCGCATATAGTTTTTGGCGGGAAATGACTTTTTTCAACGTTTATGAAATTATATATATATATATATATATATATATATATATATATATATATATATATATATATTTACTAACTATAGGAAAATTTACTTTTCTCACTTAGGGCGGCGACGCGCCTTTAGTTTTATGGCGGAAAACGATTTTTTTCAAGGCTGATGAAGCGCCTTTACTTTTTAGCGGGAAACAACTTTTTTTTAAGAAAATAGTTTTCACTTAAATAATTTTTAAAGCTACATTCTACAAGAAACTTTAAAAAAAACTTACCCGATGCAAAAATTTCCTAAAATAGAACTCCACGACGTAATCGATGCCCTTTTTTTCTCACCGCGCCTTCTCTCTTCGTCCAGCATCCTATGGACCGCTAAAGCGCCTTTCTTGAGAGAGAATTATAAAACACGTCCGCTCAGCACCGCTTCCAAAAGAAACTGACTCGTCTTCTTCGGAATTCGTCTTTTTCATGAAGAAGATAGACTCGACAAATAATTTTCAATTTTTTCTTCGCGCCTATTTCAATCACAATCTTTAAAAAAAAATTTACATAAATTTACTTATTACCGTATGATTTTCATTTTTGAATATGAGGCTGTGGCGCGCCTTTCATTAATTATTTGTCAGTATAAGACTTTTTCATAACATTTATAAAATTATTTACAACCTTACCTTGTTGGTGTTCCGTTAGGGAATCTATTTCACGACCGTTCGACGACGACGCGGCATCCCCGTGGTTTGGAAGCGCATGCGCGTCTCGCATTTAAGAGTAGGCCATGACGTAATAGGCGCCTTCTCCCTTAGTCCAGCAGAGTCTCTTTCACGACCGATCGTTCGACGATGACTTGGCATCCCCGATATTCGGAAGGGCGAGTGAGTCTCGCGTTTCGCAGTACGCCATGACATAATGGGCTTACCTAAATAATTTTAAATCTAAAATTAGGAGAAACTTTTTAAAAACACTTACCCGAGGCGAAGACTTCCTAAAATATTACGCCACGACGAAATGGGTGTGATCGCTATTCTTTTTTTCATCGAGACTTCTCCATTCGTCCAGCATCCCATGGGCAGCCGAAGCGCCTTTCTCAAAAGAGAATTATAAAACACGTCCGCTCAGCACCGCTTCCAAAATAAACAGACTCATCTTCTTCGGAATTCGCCCTTAGTCATCGCGCTTCACGAGGGCGATGGGCGAACTCGTTGAAGAAGATAGAATCGACTGATAATTTTCAATTTTTCTTGGTGCCTTTCTCAATCACAATCTTTTAAAAAAATGATATAAATTAACTTATTACAGCATAATTTTAATTTTTAAATATGGGGGAGGCGACACGCCATTGAATAATTTTTCAGTAAACGACTTTTAAATAACATTTATTGAATTATTTAAAACCTTACCGTTTCGGTGCTCCTCACGAGTCTCTTTCACGACCGATCGACGGCGAGCGTTATCCTCGTTATTCGGAAGCGCGAACGTCCATTCGTCCAACATCCAATGGGCCGCCGAAGCGCCTTTCTTGAGAGAGAATTTAAAACACATCCGCTCAGCACCGCTTCCAAACTAAACTGACTCTTCTTCTTCGGAATTTACCCTTGTATAGTCGTCGCGTTTCACGAGGGCGATTGGAGAATTCGTTGAAGAAGATAGAGACTCGACTGATAAGTTTCAATTTTTTTTGGCGGCAATTTCAATCACGATCTTAAAAAAAATATAATTGTATAAATTTACTTATTACTGCATAATTTTCAATTTTGAATATGGGCAGCGGCGCGTCTTTCTCGAAAAAGAAATATAAAACACATTCGCTCAGCACCATTTCCAAAATTTGTTTATTAATAATAACAGATTTTACTTAAATAATTTTTAAATCTAAAATTTAAGAAAAACTTTAAAAAAAACTCACCCAAGGCGAAGATTTCCTAAAATGGAATGCCACGACGAAATCGTTGCTATTATATTTCACCGCGCCTTCTCCATTCGTCCAACATCCTATGCCCGCTGAAGCGCCTTTCTTGAGAGAATTATAGATCACGTCCAGTCAGCACCGCTTCCAAAATAAACTGAATCTTCTTCTTCGGAATTCTCCCTCGTATATTCGTCACGTTTCACGAGGGCGATGAGCGAACTCGTTGAAGAAGATAGACTCGACTGATAAGTTTCAATTTTTTTTGCCGCCAATTTCAATCACGATCTTTAAAAAAATATATATAAATTTATATATTACTGCATAATTTTCATTTATGAATATGGGGAGGCGGCGGCGCGGCTTTCTCGAGAGAGAATTATAAAACACGTCCGCTCAGCACCGTTTCCAAAATTTGTTTATTATTAATAATAGATTACTTAAATAATTTTTAAATCTAAAATTTAAGAGAAACTTTTAAAAAAACTTACCCGAGGCGAAAATTTAATAAAATAGAACACCACGACGAAATCGTTGTGATTTTTTTCAACCGCGTCTTCTCCATTCGTCCAACATCCTATGGGCCGCTGAAGAGCCTTTCTTGAGAGAGAATTATAAAATACGTCCGCTCAGCACCGCTTCAAAAATAAACTGACTCTTCTTCTTCAGAATTCGTTTTCGCATAGTCGTCACGTTTCACGCGGGCGATCGGTGAACTCGTTGAAGAAGATAGACTCATCTGATAAATTTAAATTTTTTTTGGCGCCTTTTTCAATCACAATCTTTAAAAGAAATATTTTTATATAACTTTACTTATTATTGCATACTTTTCAATTTTGAGTATGAAGCGGCGCCCTGCCTTCAATAGTTTTTTCAATAAACGATTTTTATATAACATTTACAAAAATTATTTTTAACCTTACCGTTTCCGTGCTCAGTTCGCGAATCTGTTTCACCACCGTTCGACGACGACGCGGGATCTACCGTTATTCGGAAGCGAGAGCGCGCCTCGCATTTCAAAGTAATCCATGACGTAATTGGCGCCTTCTCCCTTCGTCCAGAATCTTATGGACCACCGAAGCGCCTTTCTTAATAGAGACATAAAACACGTCCGCTCAGCACAGCCTCCAAAATTTGTTTATTATAATAATAGTAGAATTTTTTAAAATAAATTTTAAATCTAAAATCTAAGAGAAACTTTAAAAAAACTTACCCCAGGCAAAGATTTTCTATAATTGAGCTCCACGACCTAATCGTTGCAATTTTATCCCACCAGCACCGCTTTCAAACTAAACTGACTCTTCTTCTTTTTCGGAATTTGCCCTCGTATAGTCGTCGCGCTTCAAAAGGGTGATGGGCGAATTTGTTGAAGAAGATAGACTCGACTGATAAATTTCTATTTTTTGGCGCCTTTTTCAATCACAATCTTTAAAAGAAATGTTTTTATATAAATTTACTTATTATTGCATAATTTTCATTTTTGAATATGGGGCGTCAGCTCGCCTTTCATTAGTTTTTCAGTAAACGATTTTTATATAACATTTATATTATAGATTTTACTTAAATTATTTTTAAACCTAAAATCTACGAGAAACTTTTAAAAAAAAAACTACGTTGATTAAAAATACCTAAACTAAGATGTCACGACGTAATCGTTGTCTTTTTTTTCTCACCGCGCCTTCTCCCTTCGTTTAGCATCCTGTGGGCCGCCGAAGCGCCTTTCTTGAGAGAGAATTATCAAACACGTCCGCTCAGCACCGCTTCCAAAATAAACTGACTCATCTTCTTCGGAATTCGCCCTTGCTTAGTCATCGCGCTTCAAGAGGGCGATGGCCGATCTCGTTGGAGAAGATTGACTCGACTGATAATTTTCAATTTTTTTACGTCAATTTCAATCACCACGATCTTTAAAAGAAATTATTATATAACTAAATTTACTTTTTACCGCGGAATTTTCATTTTTGAATTATGTTTATTATAATAATAGATTTTACTTAAATTATTTTTAAATCTAAAATCTAAGAGAAAGTTTAAAAAAAAAACTTACCCGAGACGAAAATAGAGAAAAATAGAATGCCACGACGTAATCGTTGCCATTTTTTTCTCACCGCGCCTTCTTCCTTCGTTCAGCATCCTGTGGGCCGCCGAAGCGCCTTTCTTGAGAGAGAATTATAAAACACGTCCGCTCAGAACCGCTTCCAAAATAAACTGACTCTTCTTTTTCGGATAATCTCTCTCGTATAGTCGTCGCGTTTCACGAAGGCGATGGACGAACTCGTTGAAGAAGATAGACTCGACTGATAAATTTCCACTTTTTTGGGTCCTTTTTCAATCACAATCTTAAAAAAAAAACATTTTTACATAAATTTACTTTTTACTGCATACTTTTCATTTTTGAATATAGGGCGGCGACGCGCCTTTCATTAATTTTTTCAATAAACGACTTATATATATATATAACATTTATAAAAATTGTTTTAAACCTTACCGTTTCAGTGCTCCGTTCGCGAGCCTGTTGCACCACTGTTCGAAGACGACGCGGGATCTACCATTATTCGGAAGCGCGAGCGCGTCTCGCATTTCAAAGTAAGCCACGACGTAATGGACGCCTTCTCCCTTCGTCCAGCACCCTATGGACTACCGAATCGACTTTTTTAATAGAGATATAAACCACGTTCGCTCAGCACCGCTTCCAAAAATTGTTTTTATTATAAAATAGATTTTTCTTAAATAAATTTTAAATCTAAAATCTAAGAGAAAGTTTAAAAAAAACTTACCAAGGCGAAGATTTCCTAAAATAAAACGCCATGACGTAATCGTTGCCATTTTGTTCTCACCGCGCACTCTCCCTTCGTCCAGCATCCAATGGATCGCCGTTGCGCCTTCCTTGAGATAGAATTATAAAACACGTCCGCTCACCACCACTTCCAAAATAAACTGACTTGCATTTAGAGAGTCGGCGCGCATTTAGTTTTTAGCGGGAAACGACCTTTTTCAATATATATAAAATTTAAAAAATATATATATTAATAAATTTACTTGCTAGAGTAAAATTTCCTTTTTGCCCTTAGGGCGGCGACGCACCTTTATTTTTTGGCGGGAAACGACTTTTTTTCAAGATTTATGAAGCGATTTTACTTTTTCGTGGAAGCAACTTTTTTCAAGATAAGAGATTTCACTTAAATAATTTTTAAATCTAAATTCAAAGAGAAACTTTAAAAAAAAACTTACCCGAGGCGAAGATTTGCTAAAATAGAATACCACGACGTAATCGTTGCCTTTTTTCTCACCGTGCCTTCTCCCTTCGTCCAGCATCCTGTGAACCACCGAAGCGCCATTCTTCAGAGAGAATTATAAAACACGTCCGCTCAGCTTTTTCAATCACAATCTTTAAAAAAACACATTTTTACATAAATTTACTTTTACTGCATACTTTTCATTTTTGAATATGGGGCGGCGACACGCCTTTCATTAATTTTTTCAATAAACGACTTATAGATATATATATATATATATATATATATATATATATATATATATATATATATATATATATATATATATATATATATATATATATATATATATATATATATATATATATATATATATATATATATATATAACATTTATAAAAATTGTTTTAAACCTTACCGTTTCAGTGCTCCGTTCACGAGCCTGTTGCACCACTGTTCGAAGACGACGCGGGATCTACCATTATTCGGAAGCGCGAGCGCGTCTCGCATTTCAAAGTAAGCCACGACGTAATGGACGCCTTCTCCCTTCGTCCAGCACCCTATGGACTACCGAATCGACTTTTTTAATAGAGATATAAACCACGCTCGCTCAGCACCGCTTCCAAAAAATGTTTATTATAAAATAGATTTTTCTTAAATAAATTTTAAATCTAAAATCTAAGAGAAAGTTTAAAAAAAACTTAACCCAGGCGAAAGATTTCCTAAAATAGACGCCATGACGTAATTCGTTGCCATTTTGTTTCTCACCGCGCACTTCTCCTTCGTCCAGCATCCCAATGGATGCCGTGCGCGCCTCCTTGAGATAGATTATACAAACACGGCCGCTCAACCACCACTTCAAAATAAACTGACTTGCATTTAGAGAGGCGGCGCGCATTTAGTTTTTAGCGGGAAACGACCTTTTTCAATATTTATGAAATTTAAAAAAAATGTATATATATAAATTTACTTGATATAGTAATTTACTTTTCTCACTTAGGGCGGCGACGCGCCTTTATTTTTTGGCCGGAAACGACTTTTTTTTCAGATCTTAATGAAGCGATTTTAACTTTTTTCCGTGGAGGCAACTTGTTTTCAAGATAAGAATTTCACTTAAAATAACTTTTAAATCTAAATCAAAGAGAAACTTAAAAAAAACTTACCCGAGGCGAAAATTTAATAAAATAGAACACCACGACGTAAGCATTGCTCTTTTTTTCACCCTTCTCCCTTCGTCCAGCATCCTATGGGCCGCCGAAGTGCCTTTCTTCAGAGAGAATTATAAAACACTTCCGCCAGCAACAGCTTGCCAAAATAAACTGACTCTCTTCTGCGGAATTTTTCTTGCTTAGTATCGCGCGTATTCAATGAGGGCGATGGGCGAACCGTTGAAGAAGAATGCTCGACTGATAATTTTCAATTTTTTTTTGGGCGGCAATTTCAAGTCACGAATCTTTAAAAACCATCTTTTATATTCAATTTACTTATTACTGCATAATTTTCATTTATGAATATGGGGAGGCGGCGGCGCGCCTTTCTCGAGAGAGAATTATAAAACACGTCCGCTCAGCACCGCTACCAAAATTTTGTTTATTACTTAAAAACAAATGATTACTTAAATAAATTTTAGGTCTAAACTTAAGCACGGCTGTGGCCGAAACTTTACCTTAGGCAAGATTCTCTAAAATGGAGTGCTTGGAGGTAATCATTACAGAAAATTGAAACGCGCTCCGCTCATTCGTCCAACCTCCATGAGCCGCCGGAACGCCATTCTTGAGAGAGAATTATATAAAACACGTCCGCTCAGCACAGCTTACAAAAATAAAACTGACTCTTCATGAGGGCGATGGGCAAACTGGTTGAAGAAGATTGACTCGACTGATAAATTTTCAATTTTTTCGCGCCAATTTTCCACCACGATCCAAAAAAGCTATTGCTTTAAATAATAAACTTATCATATTACCGTTCAACTTTCACTTTAATTATGTTTATATAATCATCAGATTTTCCGTAAATTATTTTTTTTAAATCTGAAATCCACAGAAACTTTTAAAAAAACTTACCCAGGCGAAGATTTCTTAAAATAAGAATGCCGTACGCACGTAATTCGTTGCATTTTTTTTTCAACGGACTTCTCTTCGTTCAGCCATTCTGTGGGCCGCCGAAAGCGCCTTTCTTGACAGAGAAATTATAAAACACGTCCGCTCAGCACCGCCTTCCAAACTACGAACTGCTCGCATTAGGGCGGCGGCC